>JAQQSK010001759.1:122517-154265 GCA_028658325.1 Potorous gilbertii | reverse complement strand
GGGACAAAGGCCTCATTTCTAGAATATATAGAGAACTGACTCAAATATATAACCATACAAGTCATTCCCCAATTGATAAATGGTCAAAGGATATGAACAGGCAATTTTCAGGGGAAGAAATTAAAGATATCTATAATCATATGAAAAAGTGCTCTAAATCACTACTGATTAGAGAGATGCAAATCAAAACAACTCTGAGATACCACATCACACCTATAAGATTGGCAAATGTGTCAGAACAAGAAAGTGATAAAATGCTGGAGAGGATGTGGGAGAGTTGGATCACTAATTCATTGTTGGTGGGGCTGTGAGATCATCCAACCATTCTGGAGAATGGTTTGGAACTATGCCCAAAGGGCTACAAAAATGTGCATACCCTTGGACCCAGTAATATCACTACTAGGACTGTATCCCCAAGAGATTATAAAAATGGGAAAGGGACCCACAGGCAACTTTCTAAGACTTAAGTTCTACGACTAATCTGATAGAAGGAATTTCCTTACCCTGAGTTCCCTGCATCGGTAAAATCAAAACCACAGATCTCCCTCACCCCGAAAAAATACATACTAATGTGTATAGTTAATATTGATAAGACTTTGGCTCCCTCCCCCCATTTCAGAGTCATGTAACTGCACAAAAATGATTTTTTTTCTAGGAATAGTAGAAGAATACCAGCTTCCCTACCATGACCTGGTACCCAGTGACCCCTCCTATGAAGATATGAGGGAGATTGTGTGCATCAAAAAACTCCGGCCATCCTTCCCCAACAGGTGGAGTAGTGATGAGGTACGGAAGGGAGGCCACCTGTTCTTGTGGGACCAGAGTGACTGATGTCTGGCCAATTGCATGCAGAAAACCTGTTGTTGAAGTATTCATTCTCATTGCAACACTTCTTTTTAAAAGAGACATTGGCAATGTAATGGAAGAAAAAATTGTATGGAGAGCCAAAAGCCCAGATGTTAACTGTTTAAATTTCTGAATTGAATGTTGTTCTTTTTCAGAGATATTAACAAGTTATATCACTGATAAATTATGCTAACATTTTATTTTTTATATCTTGTCAGCTACATCAAAGTTATTTCCATGAGTGATTTTTTAAAATATATTGATTTTACCAATGATTCTCTCTCCAACCCTGCACACACAGTTGGTTTCACTGCTTCTGTGGTCCAAGAGATCAGCATGTTAACAGGGGAAGCATTATACTTTTTATCTCATAGATAATGCAAAAAAAATTAAAATATATTTCTGTCTAGAAACATAAAGAAGCGCTGTAGTACACATGACATTCAAAAGTACAAAAACAAAATCGGTTGGAATTTTTAAGAACATTATAATATACCATTGTTCTCATCATTAAATAACAAAGGATTATCATAGAGTGAATGAGCTGAAAGGCAGAGATGGTGGACTCTTGCTTCTCAAAGGTATTTCAATAAAGGCAGGATGGTTGCTTGTCAGGTATATTACTAACTTGTGATTCCCTTTCCAGTATAGATTGGATCAGATGCCCACTGAAGTTCCTTCCATCTCTTAGGTCCTATAATTCTGTGAATGGTCAGTTTTGTAAGGCCAGTAACAAGGTAGTACCAACCTAATCTGAAAACTGACAGGGTTGGAAAGGAAGGAGAGGGAGACAAGACAAGTTCAGGTTTAGAGTTAGTGTGATTAGTTCCGGAGAAGCTGTTTGTATAATTTTGGTCATGTGGTCCCTCTATAGGAGCTTAACTTTCTCAGTTGAGCAGCCATGCCAGTATTCACTTGTCTTGGCTCTATGTGACACATTCTTCTTTTGTGCTACCAATGCAACCCCATCATGGCTGGATCTGTAAAGCATACAACATGAACCTTTATACATTTTCCATTTATATGCATGCGTCTGGATGGTAGACATAGATAAACTGCTATTAATAAATGATTTTTCAGGGGGAAAGATGGTTTTTTCACTCCTTGGTTTCATTATTATTGAAGGGCCTATAGTTTTCTTTCATCCCATCTTGGTATGTCACTTGTGGACAGTTTCTGAAATGTGTAGTGACATGTACACTTTCCAAATAGGAGATCTGAGATAAAGTCTGGGAAAAGTGTCAAATTCAAAACCATAGACTTTTGAAGCTACAAGAGATTTCAGTAGCCATCTGGTTCAACACTAAAAGAATGCTCTACTACAGCACATCCAATAAATAGATATCCAGACACTCTACACTCTTGCACCAAGAATTCCTAATGAAGGAAGAAAACTAGTAGTTGATACATCACACATGAGCACTGGAGACCCAGTCTGTAATTCTAGAAAGTGGTCATTAATCTCGTTGAATAGTACAATTTAACGTGGTTATTGTAGCAGGGATCTGTAATTTGGGAATTAGCTTCCTTCTTTCTGTCCTATGCAATTAGGCAAAAAGAGTTTAAACTTGGAAAGTGTTGTAAACAATCTGGAAGTATGCCATTGAACCAAAGAAATCCCCTGAATATTTTCGTATTTGTTTAACACAGTGTTATAAAGCCAATATACTGTAGGCAGTAAAACCACCTGTCTGGATCCATCACAACATGAATGACATGAAGGCTGTGCATTAATCCTTTAATTTTGAATCAAAATGCAGTTAAGGATTTTTGTACCTGTGCAGTTTAAAGGAGAAACATCTTTTTTCATATTTAGACTTCAGAGATTCTAAGAAGTAACCCCGTTGACCAGAGCACATTCTGCTAACTTCTCTAATGCTCCCATTTCTTTCCCCACAGTGTCTACGGCAGATGGGGAAGCTCATGACAGAGTGCTGGGCCCACAAACCTGCATCCCGTCTCACAGCCCTTCGGGTTAAGAAAACACTTGCCAAAATGTCAGAGTCACAGGACATTAAACTCTGATTGAAGGGAGAAAATAAACATCTGGAGTTAGCCAACACACATTTTTCCTTTTGTTGGCCAAGCAGAAGATGTTGAAGATGTTTCTGTAGTACAAATCTTAAATGACATTCTGCTCCCGAGCAGGATCGGGCCACTTGCTCTCAGGGAAAACCCTGGAAAAGGAGTGACATTGCCAATCACAGGCTCAAGTGGCCTGATTGCAGGAAGGGAAGACCACTTGGGTAACTGATGCAAAAATGATACATGTTGTTTTCTGTGAAAGCCTTGTATTTGGGGACTTTAAAAGCAAAAAATACTTTAATTTTTTTTTTCAAAATAAAACACAGTGTAGGCACATATACTGTTGGAGTCCAAACAAAACACAAAGGACAGCTACCCAAAAATGGTGCCTGGAGGGAAAAAATCACTTTCTTTTCCATTGATGAGAATATGGCATTCCAAGCAACCTAAAGAGAGTCCATGATGTTTGAGAAGTTGTAATATATTTTAAAAACCACCTGTCCCCTGCCTCCAAAGACCACTTTGCCTAGCTCCATATATGGGAGTTGTCCTTGGCAGGGTCAGAGTCCCCGCTAGCAGAACTAGCATCCAGCTGATGACTGACCAGGATTTCCCATATCTACAGGTGGTCTTTGGCAGTTTCACAGAACATGAAACCATTGTACCAATGCAGTTTGTAGGCAAAGTAAGTCAGTGGAATTGTTACTGTTCAGAAATTCCTTAGGTTTCTGATTCTGTTAAACATTTACTAACAAAAGTACCCCCACGAAGATTTTTTTTCCTTTTTCTTTTAAATTTTCATTGTATAAGTGGTTGAAGATTTCAGTGCAGATTTAGTCCTCCCTGCAGAAAAGATTAATAGTGAGTGAAACTACCATCTCTTGGGATGAAGAGAAGGGGCTTGCTTTGAAAGGGAGATTTTGCTTTTTGTTATTGATTAGGTAAAAAGCAAGTGTCCTGTTTCTTTATGTGTATGAGAGTCAAACCTAGAAACAGAAGAACATCTCACATGGTATATTTCTTTATCACTAGTGGAGAGTGGATGGCCAGGGAGGAATTTGTGGAATTAAATTAATAGAATTCCAACTAGAGGTATAGAAATACAGCCTTCCCCAAAGGATAGCAGAGAACTTAGGCATGCCCCCAAATAGGATGGCTGCTGGAATCTGTTCCTTTGGTGTATGTATATTGTCTGTACATCACAGGGGATATTATAGTTACTGGCATTACATTTCAGAATTTTGACCTGGTTTTTAAATTTTAATTATTTTAATCAGTTGGGATGTGTTCACTTTTTAATTTATTTCTTCCTAAGGCATTTATCCATCTACAAAGCATCTCCTCAGCTGGGTTTTTAGCTTTTGAGTTCCATGGATGATATTATCAGGACCAGTACTCCTCAGAAAAAGAACAGCAGGACTTTTTAAAATTAAGTTTTAGCCATCTTCCTCAAGTCATCAGAATTCTTTATTTCCATGATTTTCTTCAAAAGAGAAGAATTGGGAGAAATGGTAAATTCTTAGGGGTTTTAAGTCCTTTTAAGACAGCCATCCCATGAAACGGTAGGGGGCAGTGTGATGTCATGCATTTTGGCCATAGAGTTATTCACAGGGGACCTCACAGAGACAAAAGATTTCTAAACACTTGACAACTGCCTAAAAAAAATCAAGGATATTTTTTTTTCTTTTTTGCAGCTGATGATTTGTTTCTTCCACAAAATAAATCCTCCCAAAGTAGCTGTGAGGTCTGCTTACATGCGGTGGCATTGCACTATGTTCAGTATTTTGTAATTCATTGTTATCTGCTTTCCATCCAGATTTTATCACAGCTGGAAAGAAGTATTTCTTTTTGCGCTGATGTTTAGTTTTTTTTTTTTAAAGAGGAGATTGGATAGTTTGGTTTTGAATAAAATCTAAGTTTAAATGCTGCTTTAGTCAGAACTAAAATAAACTCAGTAGAAACTAAAATGCCAGATGTTAGCATAAGATAAATTTTCATTTTCATTTTTTTTTTTTTGTGAAAGTATTCTGTTGTGTCAGAACAGGTTAACTTACCTTGAGGTTAATATATGTCTAATTTGCAGAGAACCTTTATATGTGAAGGCCAAGTTGTTTGGATACAAATGTGTTGGTTGAGGCAGTCAAACAATAAAGTGTTTGTAAAGGGGCTTTCTGGCCAAAACACATCAATTACTCAGGTCGTTCCCAAATTAAACCTCTGTGATTTCTTTGAAAAAATGTCCTTTATGTTCTTCCTGATCAATGCTTAAGTCACCTTAAAATTGTAGCCAAAATGATTTCTCTTCAATAAGTACTCAAACTCACTTTCAGATGACTTGAGTCCTCTGAAATATGAGTCATTTGAAGTATTGAAGGAATTGAAAAGTTGGGTATAGATGTTTATTCCAGAGTTGCTTATGAACATAGCAATAGGGGATAATTAGCTACTGCCCCCAAATTGGATGTATTATATACTCTGTTGAATTGAGACAAATTATAGTTACCTTTTAAACCCCAATTCCAATCACTATTAAAATTGTTAAGATATTAATTAGCTACTATAGGAAAGACCAATTAAAGCTTACCTTATGTAAAAGTTTATAACAGCAATTTATCAATAATTCTTTCCCCTTGTTACAAAATCATATTTACAGGAATTGTTTCTAAAAGTCGAACTACTTACAAAACATTATAAGATAGAATAATTTTATTTTTATTTCTATGGAAGATCTAGTGACTGGGCAAATGTTGTTATACAGAGGAAGAGGGAGTAACCTGGAAAATGTTTCTATCAGTTGATTGTTTACTTTGAGGATTATTCTTAATTACAAGCTAATTTAAACTTTCTCTCCCTCCCCTCAAAAGAAGGGATGCTAGGATATCAGTTGGTAGATAACATAATGTTTGTATGTTAAGATGTTTAGGTTTATGTGTGTTTGTATATGTATGTGTACATATACATGTGCACACATAAATATTGGTGTGTGTGCATGTGTGTGTATGTGTGTGTGTGTTTATAAATATATATTATGTTTAATTTGGAGTCTGGAATAACTCCAGTATGTGGATTAGGGAGTAAGATATTATGGATGATAAAGCACTAAGTGAAGCATAATATTTATTTATGATAATACATAGATTGTTAAATTTTAAGTTGCGATTCTCCAAAAAATGTTTATGAAGAGACAGACCTTTGGCCTTTCAGCAAGACAAAACAAAAGCGTACTAGAGCGAGCCCTAAGGACCATCCCTTTCCTCTGCAACGCCTAAGGGAGGCAGCCTCATCCAGGGCTCACAGATTCTGTTTTACTGGTGCCAAGGTCAGCTTTGTTTAACACTTTCATCAAAATTGTGACTAGTCAGGGATGATAACTACATTTCAGTGACTGAAGAAGCCTTTTCCTTTGTGTTCAATTAGAGACAATAATGTTTAATGTTCTGAGTATTTTCCAGTACACCTTTTTATTGGAAGGGTATGTGCAAAGGTACTAAGAGAAGGGTGACTTTGAAAACTTGATTTAATTTAAGTTACAGGTGCATAGGGAATTCAGTGGTATAGAAGTTGCAGTCTGGGAAAGGACATCAGAAGAGGTAACATTTAGCACTTGTGATTTCCTGTAATAAACAATGCCATTTCTTTTGGAGAAAACTTGGTGGCTTTATAAAATTTTTTTTTAATTTGTTTCAAAAGAAGACTCATTTGTATTCTTTTGGGGAACCAGTGCCTTAATGAATCTGTATATACTGTAATTATTCAGAAATAGGGAACAAACAGTTATATTGTATTTGGTACAAATTGTATATGGCTTTGTTTTAACATTCCCCCCAAATAAAATGGTCTCATTCTCCCCACGGAAAGAACAAGCTTCTGTTATCTTTGGTTATGACGTCTCCTTTTTGAAAAAAATAGTTTTATTTTGTGTTGTTATTTTCATGTGACATATTTTACACACTTGGTGATTTTGATTGAAAAGAGAGAGTAACCAATATAAAGTTTCATTTTCTTCACACACATGTAATTAAAATTTATGCCTAATATAATTAAGAGGATAATGGGCTATTGGTGTTTAGGCATGGGGATGGGTTTTCAGATTTTTCACAAAAATGAACAGCATTTGTGGAAGAAAATATTGGAATTTTTTGTACTATTTGTGTTCATCAGATTAGAAATTTTAGCTCTTTAAATTCTAAACAAACAAACAAAATCCCTTAAAGGGAGGCAGTGTCATACAGAGGAAAGAATACCTCCTTTGGAGAGAAAGGACTGATTCAGATCCTGACCCTGGAGGTTGAGACTTGTCTGATTTTCAACCATCCTGGATCTTAGTTTCCTCATTTGAAAAATTGAGAGGATTAGATTAGATGAATGAATGAATTTAAAAAAAAAGTAAATGCTTACTGTGTCCCAGCTATTTATACTTATGGGAATTTCTCTGTCCTTCTAGAGATAGAAATAAAGGTGAAACTTACATTCTAATAGAGGAGAGGAATAATACATAGAAAGGAGTGGTGGAGAATGTGTGTGTGTAATAAAATATTTGAATTAATACCAGGAATACACAAAAGATTACAAGAGACCCAGAAAGGCTTATTTAGAAGCTGGGACTTTAACTGAGATTTTTGCAGCAAGTCAGGGGAGCCAAGAGCCAGAGAAGAGGAAGAAAAGACTTCTAGGCATGAGGGACAGCCAGTGAAAAGACTTTGGGCTGAGAAATAAGAGTGATATGGTCTTGTACCATCATGGTAGCAGTGTGCAGAAGTGATGACAGTATCGATTCGATTCATGTTCCAGAACTGGAAAGAGAATGATACAAGTGTAGCTACATGTCCTTTTGGGCCAAGGCATTGGGGGAAGATGGTGTGTGGAATGACTGGATCCATGATCCTGAGATCCCAGCGTACCAGCCAAACTTAGTACTTCTTGAAATGACTTATTGAGTCTCAGACTAGCTACCTCTCACCCCACCTTATTAGAGAATCCATAGTTTAGGTTAGTTGGGTTTTTAAAATCATTTTTCTTATCTTTTGTTGTATATCACCTTCCTTTCCAAATATATCCTTCTTCCTTCCCTGCCTTGTAACAGACTTTAAAAAGGGGTAGATATAAACAATTCAGTAAAACTGATAGGTCAACACTATCTTAGAATATGTACAAATTTCATATTCATATTCCCCCACTTCCCTGAAGAGAGAACAGAGCATTCTTTTCAAATCTTAAGGGTGAAGATGCTTAATACAGTTATTTCTTCTTTCCATCTACATTAGTGTAGCAATACTGTTTTTCTTATTCAACTCTGTGTATCACTCTACCTGTTCATAAAAGGCTTCTTTGAATTATTCATATCTATCATTTATTATTGTACAATAATATTCAATTATATTCACGTAACTCAATTTGTTAGTCAGTCCCCAACTGATGGATATCTATTTATTTGCAGTTTTTTTGTTATCACTGAAAGTACTACAATCAATACTTTAGTGTGTATGGATGTGCCTTTGGCATATGTGTAGGGGTGTGGTATGTATGTGTCTCCAATCAGTTGTCAGATTTGTCATTTCTACCTTTATAAAATCCCTTGGGCATATGCGTCTTCACCTCACATCTGGACCTTTGCAGGTTCATCCCTGCCCCTAATCTCTCTCTACTTGAATACATTCTTCACTCATTTGTCAAATGATCTTTCTAAAACACAAGTTAGGCCATCTCTTTTCCCTCTTTGATAAATGCCAATGTCTCTCTATTGCCTCCCAGACCAAAGATAAAATCCTGTGTTTGGCTTTTAAAATGTTTTTTTGGGCTGTCCCTTTCCTGTTTTTCAGTCTTCTTTCACCCTTATCTCATCTACTTTGTCAAAATCCTATCTTGCAAGGGCCAGAAAGCATCTCAACTTCAAGTTACCAAAGCTTGAGATCCGGTGCCATTCTGCACCCCTCAATCTGTCTCCCAATATCCAGTTTGTCACCAAGGACTGGAGTCTACCTTCATAATATCTCTTGTGCCAGGTGTTATGCAGGCACTTTTTCATCTCACACTCAGACTGTTTCAGTAGCATTTGGAATGTTCTCCCTACCTCATAGCATGGTCCTTTTCAGGAATGAAAACGAAGGATTAACATCCTGTGAGTAAGTAGCAGCTTCCCTCCCTGTCCTCTCCTCTCCTCTGCTGTTTTATCCAGGGGAAGGTGCGTTCTGTGGCCAAAAGCTGCCTGTTTTTCCTCTGGATTTACTGGCTATATTTCTTGCCCAAAGATCAAGCCTTAAATGTAGTTCACTCTGGAACCGGTAGACTGGGCAATTTCCTACCTACATAGTACAGGGTGAACACAATAACTAGTAATTGTTTCTGTTTTACCCAGGGAACCCTGGGGGTCTTCCTTCCCAGTTGGATTTTTTTTATTAAAGGGGCCATCCATTGAGTAACTTAAAGAAGCCCATTCAGTAAATGAGTGTATCTTGCTCAAAGTGAGAATGCTATAAGATCTATGCCTGAAAGAGTCAGAGTTTCCCATTGCATCCTGGGCCATTTCCAGTCATCCAGATCTGGCCACTGGATCTGAGCAGCTTTTCCTGACTCAAAACCAAGTCAACTGCAAGGCATGTCATCATCTTGATTTCATGGTCCTCTTTGAGAATGAAGGACAAGCACAAAAACAATCAGTCTGATCCAGTGGTGTTAATCTTGTGATTTCCCCCCAAAAAGCACTTTCATCTCCTGTTTTCCCTGACTGTCCCCCATACCAGAACTCTTTCCCTCCTGGCTTCCCTGAATTCTTTGTGTCTCAGCTAAAATCCCACCATTTGCAAGAAGCTTTTCCTAGTATCCTATAATGCTAGCGAATTCCATCTGAGAATATCCTCAGTTTTCCTGTGTAGAATTCTTTTCATTTTCACCTTCATTAGACTCCAAATTCTTGGAGAGCAAGAACTGTCTTTTGCTTTTTCTTTGCAGTCCTAGTGCATCACACAGTGTTTGGCACATCGTAGGTGTTTATATGATTTCTTGATTGCGGTTATGCAACAGTGTCATGACCCACTGTGATATGACCAAAGTTACTGTTTATTATGAAACTTTCACTCTACTCAGGAATCCTAGGGAGGAATTTCCTTAATACTAAGTTCTGAAAAATATATTTGTGTAGGTTTAAGGAAGAAGTAAAGATGATTCCTGACAAAGTATCTGATTGATATATTATTGGTTCCCCCTGGTTTCTTATGTAAAATAAAACATTATGACTTTCCATTGACCGTAAGGAACAAAAATTAACAGAATCACAACAGCACCTGAGATTACTCTTTAGAGTTTTTTTCTTTCCTCTATTTCCTGGGGGGTGTAGGGGATGTAAACCATTATCTAGGAAGATGGGAGAGGCATCATGACATAATAGAGAACTTCCGTGAGAATCAAGAAGACCTGGGGTCAAGACCTACCTACTGGCTAAGTGACCTTGGGCAAGACATTTGACCTCTCATTGCATTAAGATACCCTTGAATGCTTTCAGTTACGGAGGAGTCTTCCTGCTTCGATAGGAGTTTCTACATCAGTGTATTCATTTTGCCAATAATTGCAATTCAGATAAGCACTAAACTTCTACCATGTGCCAAGAACCGTGTTAAGTGCTGGGGAGTCAAAAGGAGGCAAAGGGATAATCTTTGCCCCTAGTGAATTTAAAAACTATTGGGGCGGCAGGAGTTGATGTGGAAAAAATACATATATATATATTAAGCTACATACAAAGATAATTGAAAGAGAAAACAGAAATTAAGAATCTTTCTGCAGAAGGTGGGAAGGAGCATTCCAGGTCTATTCTCTGTCCTATAATCCATGGCCTTAATCTATCTGGGAAGCTACATTGAGCAAACTATTTAACTACAGATACACTGACTAAATTTGCTGGTCTCCCTTGATTTATTGAGATAAAAATCTTTGTATGCTACCCAGCAAAGGAGAAAGAACGATTTTAACTTCCTGCTATAATTTTTGGATTTCTTCCAAATCCACAGTCATTGAAATACTTAATAGATATTTCAGCAGAAACAAACTGTGACTCCTTCCTGTAGTTCTTCTAATCTCCAAGAAGCCACATATCTGTATTTGGGGATCTTTGCTTTTCTAGCTCAGTGGTGGAGATTATTGGTTAAAAAAGGCAAACCAATAAAATCCTCACCAAGGGATACAGCATAAAGTCTACTTGTTGGGAAGCCATTTAGAAAACTATTAAACCTGAGATAAGAAACTTGAAACTTATTTGCCAATATAAACTGTGTTCACATTTGCAAAGAAAGCTTGTCTCCATTTTCTGTATCATTTCAATTACATTGCACCATGACAGCACCCAGGTAATATGTTTGGTAGGTTGGAAAATGACTAACATTTTTACAGTTAGACGCTATAGTTTTGACATCATTTAGTTCAACTCTATTTAACAGTTGTGGAAACTGAGGTCCAGGGATCATTTGTCTAAGTCTTCCTCGTCGGGATTAAAAAGTAACATTTCCCCATTTATAGGTGGAGGATGTTGATTCTTGCCCGAATGTAATTCTGAAGTTCAATAAATCTTTTAGTTGTGGGTTTGTTTTCCTGAAATCATTTCATTATATGAGTTTACTGGTGTACCAGGGCACAAAGAAGAAATGAGAACCAGACTGGGTTAAACTACCAGGAACATTTTTAGTCCCCACATGGAGTCTCTTAACCAAAGCAACAGACTGTTCGTTTTGGAGACAGTCTTGTTTGATTGAAACATGACAAGTCCTAAGGCAAACAAAAGAAATTGGAGCCAGATCTGTCAGCAAACTTAAGGATCATGCTGTGATTTGTTATTCTCGACTGCATTTGAGCCCAGGCTAAAGGTACTGCACTTTCTTCCACATTCAGACCCAGGACTACCCATTAATTTCCTTGATATTCACTGTCTCCACCTTTTCTTCTATCTTGGATGTCTCATCTAGCTCTCATGGTAAAGGCTCATAAGTTCTAGCTTCATGGTGTTTGAGATTAGAAAGATGATCGACCTAATTATTTATGCTCCATGCTGGTTACATTACATTTAAAGTATTTGTGTTCAGTTCTGGAGCTACATTTTTGGGAAGAAATTACCTAGTTGGAGAGCATCCAGAAGAAGACAATTAGGGAGGTGAGGGGCCTCCACATTGATTAAAAGGAAGTGAAAATTTCTGAAAAGCTTGGCGATACAGAAGAATCTGACAGCTGTATTCTAGTGTTTGAAGCGTTATAGGGATGAGTTTATTGTGCTTGACTTCTGAAGACAAAATGAGTAATGATAATTAAATGTTTCTAAGAGAGAGATTTAGACCTGATACAACATAAATGAAAATGCATAATCCCTTGGGTGTTTTGTAGAAGGAGTTCTTCAATACTTATTAAACTGTGAGTCACGATCCCATGGTGTAAGTGGGAAAAGTTTAAGAAGCCTTAGTTGATCTTTGAGATATCTTCAAAATCTGAAATTCTACAGTTCTGGGACTGAGGTTGCTTATGTGAATTTCCTTGTGGGTATATATTTATGGTTTCCTGTGATAGTGTATTTAGGCAGAATTGTTTACAATGCTGAGTACTATTGATGGTTGACGGTCAATGTGTAGCACCAAGAGGTCTGGACCACAGTGATGCTCTGCCCCAAGGTCATTGACAGCTGCTTCCTTAAAAACCCCTTCTGAGTCCATTCTTATTCATTCCCCTGAGCCTTGATGGATCCAAACTCATGTGTCCCCAGTATTAGAAAGGACTTCACTAAAAAAGCAGGAGCTACTACACTGAGTCTTTAAGGAAAGTTAAGAAATCTGAGATGAGATGAGGAGGGAGCACATTTCAAGCATGGAGCAGATGTGCGAATGCATAGAAGCAGACCACAGGATGTTCATTTCAGTGACAATCTTGTTTGATTGGAATGTAGCAAATCTGATAAAATAAGGCCAAAAAGTAAGTTGGATCCAGATCTGTCAGCAAACTTGAGGATTTTATTGTGATTTGTTGCACTCTGCACTTATGAGCCAAGTAAAATGACAGAACTTTTTTCACTGAACCCTTAAGTTGAGTGATGTTAATGGTTACTCATCTTCTCTGACTTTCACAATAGGTAAATAGGCAGTTAGGGTGGTTGGCAGAAATGACAAAAGATGGAAATAATCAATGTTGGAGATGTTACGGAAATATAGGTGCACTGATGCATTGTTGGTTGAACTTTGAATCAGTAAAACTATTCTGGAAAGCAATTTGGAATTAGGGTGAATAAAGTGACCAAAGTATCCATGCCATTTGACCTAGGGTATGTGTTTTAGGCACATACCCCATAAATAACACTGACAAATAAGGAAAGCTTTATATACACTGAAATATTTACAGGAACACATTGTGTAGTAGCAAAGAATTGGAAACAAAGTAGAAGTCAAATGTTTGAACAATGATTAAACAAATTTTGATACATAAATGCAATGGAATATTAATGTACCCTAAGAAATGACAAACATGATGAATACTGAGAAGCATGGGAATTTTACGTGACATGATGCAAAGTGGAGAAAGAGCCAGGAAAACAATATACAAAATGACAGTGTTTACACAATACACACAATTTGAAGTAATGTCAATGGGAAGAGAAAATACGTCAAAACAACTGAAGGTTGTAAAATATAAAGAACAGATGACTCCAAATAAGATATACAAGAAGATGTAAATTAGCTGATGTGATTTTCTTGTTCAGTCATTCCACCTCTTTGCCACTATGTTGACTATGGTATATCAGACCCTTCTCTCCAGTTTCTCCCTAAGTCTGTCCAAACTGATGTTCGTTGCTTCTGACACTAATCCTTTCTATTCTCTGCCATCCCTTTTGCCTTCTATCTTTAGTCTTTCCATCATGAGGGTCTTTTCCAATAAGTCCTGTCTTCTCATGTGGCCAAATTATTTATGCTTCAACTTATTTGACCTCCCAGTGAATAGTCTGAGTCAATTTATTTAAGTATTTTTTTTAACTAGGTAAAAGAAGACATGTTCTGCCCCATTTCCTACTTAGCCTTAATCACCATAATCAGTCACGGAGGCTGTTGCGTCAGTCAAAATGAGATCTGTTAAAGACCTTAGCTTAAAAAGGTCAAGGTCTCCCACTGCATCCTGGGCCATTTATAGTCCTCCTGATGCATATGTGGCCACTGGACCTAGATGATTCTGGAGGAGAAAGTGAGGTTGATGACTTTGCACAGCTCTTCCTCACTTAAATCCAATTCATTTGCGTGTCATGGCATCATATCCTTGATACCATGGTCCTCTTTGTGAACAAAGGACAAGAAACAATGTGTGTGTGTGTGTGTGTGTGTGTGTGTGTGTGTGTGTGCGCCCTAGTTGGTAACTTGAATTTCAAAGCTTGGTTAAGATTTTACCCACCCCTATTGTATTTCGATGTAAAACTGAAGAATTCCTGTGTCACCACAGAACCTATGGGTACTGAACCCACTCTCTTCTCCACTAAGAAGTCCCTCTGTTCTGTATCCAGACAAGCAATTTAGACTGGATTCAATCTTGAGTGGCTTAAATCCTCTAAAGAGAATTTCTCATGGTCTTTGGCTCATTTTGTTCCCTACCCTAGTGATCCAGGGATGATTTTACTTATTGTTTATATCTGGGACCTCCTTCAAAATGGGAAGATTAAAAGCATTTTAATATAGAATAGTAACAGATTCTAATTATTTATTTCTACACACAAAAGAAATATTGAAGGCAAAAGATCTGAAAATATGCATTAAGAACGCAGGATTCAATAACTTAATAAATAACTCCTGTTATAGTATGCTATGAGATTGAAGTTTAAGCTTTGAGAGGACAGAGCCAACATGACACAGAAAAAATAGGGACTTAACTGAGCTCTCCCAAATATTCTTCCAAACAACTTTGAAATGCCAAATGAATTCTGGAACAGCAAAACTCACAAAAGGAGGAATGAAATGATTTTCAAGCTGACAACAACTTGAAAGGACAGCAGGAATGGTATGTTGTACAGAGTGAAGTGCAGGTAAAACAACAGCAGCCCTTGGAGGCAATTGAATTGGCAGCAGTGGTTTCCAGAAATCTCAAACCATGGATCTTAAGGGGGTCAACTGGTCAGAAGAAGTGTTACAGGCATCCCTTTACTGGCATTGGGTGCAGGGCTTTATTGCAGTGCCCAAACACAGGTTGTAGTACCAAGGCGAGGAGGCATATTAGCACATCAGACAGAGTTTGCAGGCACAGGGGAGTGTGGGTCTTTGCCACAGTTTCAGGGTGGAAAAGAGTACTTGTGGTCACTCACAGACCAGATCATAGGCAGAAGAGTAGTAAACGCACCCCTCCTTAAATCATATCACTTTAGAAGAATTGAAAACTTATAGACACCCCCCTATCCCCAGAACTATGTCAGAAAAAAAAGCTGCACAAAAACCCCGAAGCTTGGGAAAGTTCTTCCTCTACTTCAGGACCAGAGCCAAACTTTAACATCAAGTTAAAAGTCAAGAAATAGCTTAGAAAAATGATAAAATAACAACCAAAGAACCTGACCATAGAAAGTTACTATGATGACAGGAAAAATCAAAACACAAATTCAAAAGAAGACAATGAAGTCAAAACTATTGTATCTGAAGTCTCAAAGAAAAATGAGAGTTACACTTGGGCCCAAAAAGAGTTCCGGGGGGAACTCAGAAAGGATTTTAAAAACTCAAATAAGAAAAATAGAGGAAAATTTGGGAAAAGAAATGACAGTGATGCAAGAAAATAATGAAAGAAGAGTGAAGAGCATGGTAAGAGAGGCACAAAAAATACAAAAGAAAATAATACCTTAAAAAACAAAATAGGCCAAATGATAAAAAAAGAAGCACAAAAATCCACTGAAGAGAAGTATTCCTTACAAATCAGAATTCTGCTACATAGAAAAGATGTGCAAAAAATCACTGAAGAAAAGTTGAATTGACCAAATGGAAAAAGAGGTATAAAAACTCATTGAAGATAGTAATTCATTAGAAATTAAAATTAGGAAAATGGAAGCTAATGAATCATGAAATATGAAGAAAAAAATCAAAAGAATGGAAAAATAGGAGAAAATATGAACTATCTCATTGGAAAAACAACTTACCTGGAAGATCCATCAAGGAGAGACAATCGATAAATCGTTAGTTTTTCTGAAATCCATGATTAAAAAAAAGATCCTGAATAACATTTTAAATAAAATTTTGAAGGAAACTGCCCTGATATTCTAGAACCAGCAGTTTAAAAAATATTGAAAGAATCCACCAATCACTTCTTGAAAGAGTTCCCAAATGAAAACTCATAAGGAATATTATAGCCAAATTGCACAGTGCCCAGGTCAAGGAGAAAATATTGCAAGCATGAGAAAGAAACAATTCAAATATGGTGGAGCCACAGTCAGGATAGCACAAGATTTAGTAGCTTCTACATGAAAAGATTGAATGGTTTGGAATATGTTATTCTGGAGGGTAGATAAGCTAGGAATAAATCTAAGAATCACCTACTCAGTGAAAATGAGTATAATTCTTTGTGGAGAAAAATTAATATTCAGTGAAATAGAGAACTTTCAAGCATTCCCACTGCAAAGACCAGACAAGAGCTGAATAGAAAATTAGATTTTAAAATGCAAGAATTATAAAAGCTAACAGGAAAAATCATAAGGGATTCAATAATATTAAACTGTTGATGTACCTACATGGCAATATGATATTTGAAACTCCTAAGAACTTTATTATTGTTAGGGAGGGCACAGGCAAAATGGGATGATATTTTAAAGAATAATATTAATTGGTGAGAAAGAGGAATGTGCTGGGAAAATGGAGAAGGAAGGGAAAGGTAGAATGAGATAAACTATCTTACACAAAAGAGGTGGGAAAGCTTTTATAGTGGAAGGGAAGATGGGGGAAGTGGATGGGAGTGCTTGAACTATATTCTCATCAGAAATGGCTCAAATAGAGAATGACATTTAATTGAGTATAGAAATCTAACGTACTCTACAGGAAAGGAGGAAAGGAAGGGGGACTGATCGAAGGGAGGGTGAATTGGGGGAGGTAGTAATCAGAAGCAAAATACTTGAAGGTGGGAAGGGTGAAAGTAAAGCGAGTGAAAGATAAAGAGGAGAAAAAGCAGGATGGAGGGAAATACACAGTAATAACCAGAAAAGTTTACAACAAATTTCTCTGATAAATACCTCATTTTTCAAATATATATAGTGAACTGAATCAAATTTATAAGAATACAAGTCATTCCCCCGTTGATAAATGTTTAAAGGATATTAACAGGCAGTTTTCAGATGAAGTAATCAAAGCTATCTATAGTCATATGAGAAAATGCTCTAAATCACTACTGATTAGAGAAATGCAAATGAAAACAACTGTGATGTACCACCCTACACCTATCAGATTGGCTAATAAGATAGAAAAGGAAAATGATAAATATTAGATGAGGATGTAGTAAAATTGATTCAACTATTCTGGAGAGCAATTTGGAACTGTTCCCACAATGCTATAAAACCCTGCTACCCTTTTACCCATCAGTACAACTACTAGGTCTGTATCCCAAAGAGGTGTTTTTTAAAAAAGAAAAAGGATCTATATGTACAGAAATATTTATAGCAGCTCTTTTTGTGGTGGCAAAGAATTGGAAATTGAGGGGATGCCCATCAGTTGGAGAATGACTGAACAAGTTGGGATGGAATACTATTGTGCTATAAGAAATGATGAGCAGGATGGCTTCAGAATTACCTGTAAAGACTTACATGAATTGATGAAAAATTAAATGAGCAGAACCAGGAGAACGATGTAAAAGGTAACATAATTTTTGTACTATGATCAACTGTGAGTGACTTACCTGTTTTCAGCAAAACAATTATCCAAGACAGTTCTGCAGAACTTATCATGAAAGATGCTATCCACTTCCAGAGAAAGACTGATGTAGTCTGAATGCACATCAAAACATGCTTCTTTTAAAAAACTCTCTTACTGGTTCTTGGTTCTATCTATCTATCTATCTATCTCTCTATCTATCTATCTATCTATCTCTCTATCATCTATCTATCTAGTTTGTGCTTTCTTTCACAACATGAATAAAATGGAAATATATTTTGCATGACTACACATGTATGACCTCTATTAAATTTCTTGCCTTCTCAAGGAGGGAAGGGGGGGAAGGAAAGAGAGAATTCAAAACTCAGAAAACTTTTAAAAAACAGATGATAAAAACTATTTTTATGTGTAATTGGGAAAATTAAAATATTAAATGAATTTTTAAAAAGGGAAATTTAAGCTCCATCAGAAAATACAGCAGATTATAGGACTGCTTATTTGGCATTTTCATTTCACCCTAATTTGGCTCTGTCAAAACTCCCAACCCATGTCTGCTGCCAAAGCACGTTATCATTTCTCTAAAAGCTTATGAATTCAGCATGGATCTAAATGTTTCCCTAAGTCTGGGCAGATAGGAACATCATTTACATATCCAGACCCACGCAGGCTTACATTTGACCTCTGATACAGGGAATCCCAGGTGGTAGATCTTGGTAGTGGAGAAAACTAATGGAAACCCCATAACTTTCATGGAAAGTTACGTGCTTCAAGGAGGAAATATTTATTTACACATGTAAGAAAATTTCAGAGATTTCCCTTCTGGTTGCTACACTTCAAAGTCCTATACCACAGTTTACAATTGTACAGAAATGGATCAGCAGAAGCCTTGAAGGCAGAGAATCCCCCACAGGCCTGGAGAAAAATGACCCAACCTGGAATGACTCTGTGGCCCAGTTTTTAGCAGCCACTTTATTTTCCATCTGTTATCAACAATTAGCCGAATGTATCTTTAATTTTTATTCCAGTAAATTTGTCTTGGTATAATGAAGTTATTTGGCATGACTTGTTTTTCATTTTCTCTGTGGCTTCCAACTTATAACAAAAAGAACTCATTTACAGCCAACCAATTAAGCCCATCGCACCTCAATTCACACTATATGGAATAGTTCTCAAATTTTTTCTTGACAAATTGCACACCAACTTAAGTAGTTTGCTTTTAAAATCCTAACTGTGGTTAGCTTGGATCCTGGTAGTAAAGCTGTATTAATAATTCTCTCATAGCACTTTGGCTACTGTAGAAGCCCTTGAGATCTTTCTTGGGTAAGCAAGTGGTCTATTACCATTAGAATATTGTTTATGTTCTTTTATCCCCTTCCAGAGGAAAAGAAAATGTCTATGTCCCAGTGCCAATCATTTTCTGATTTTAATACTCTCTAGGTAAGCAGCTTGTTTAATGACACTTTCTGTTGACCTCACTGGGCAAATGATTCATACCTACACACATAAACTGTCATCTTTGGCCAACAGAAGCTGGTCTTCACCAGATGCGGAGCTTTTTCTTGACCCAAATGTTTAAAATGATCAAGGAGAAATTCAGAGCCATATGCTGATCAGTTTTGGACAGAACAAATTGATTTCCCATATCTCTTGTAGGATTGGCTACCATCTGGTATGGTACTCCATAGCTTAGCTTCAACTTCTGTCACTTCCCCAATGTCACGCCTTTATTCTGCAGCTGAGCTTGCTACCAACTGGCATGGCCAATATGGGCCAGGAGAATTGGCTCTGAACTCACTGATGAGCCTTCTCCCTGATTGTCATAGATTCCTCCATTAGCCCACTTCCATTCTTGGACATTACCATGATTTTGTGAGCTTGGGAACCTACAAAGTATTTTATTTTTGTTCCCACTTCTCCAGCCAACGATGCTGAATTCATAATTTTCTGGCATTTTTACCAAACTCTATTGGGCAGATCCAGTTTAGCACTTATTGTAATATATGCCAGTTGGATTGTTGTCCATACAGACAAAAAAAAACTTGTCAGTTACATCTCACATCGAAGCCAAAAACTCCTATTTCTGGATTGGATGAACGTTCTTGTCAGTAAGTCTCCTGCATGGACCTCAAATATCCATTGCTCTCTTGGTACAAAATCATGTAAGCTGGTGTCCTTTGTAACACAAAGGATTTGCTTAGATCAACAAAGACCAATACTGGGCATGTGTGTAGTAGCTAACCAAGTCTTTAAAGGCTGCTCACATTTCTCAGCCCAGCAATCTCCAGAAGGCACCGGAGGGGGTTCACATGAAAATGCTCGTTTTTCCCTTTCAGTTTACAGTTCTTCTGATCTCTATATTCATACTGTTGAAAGATTTGTTTAAAAATAAAATGAATCTCTATAAATTTCCAACAGTTGTCACCAAACCTCTGAAATGTTTTCCTCTCCTGATAATTCTTAGGATCAAGGCAGTCAGATGACTCAGTGTCAGTAACCACTCCCTGCTTATATTCTGGTGAACCATATTCTTGATATCATCTCCACAGATGTGGCACTTGTCAATTGGTACAGCAGCCTCTAGCTGATCTTCTATTTTCTTTACTTGATGATTTTCGGTTGTCTTTCTAAATACAGTAAGATAATCAATCCAGACCAAAAAATACAGTATTTCAAAGGAATTCATATTATCAAGCATTTAAAATAGATGGGTGTCTGAGAAGTGGTACGGCCCTGGAGAACTCTTGAGGTATATGCTCAAATTGGTACAGTTTTTCTGGAGAGATGAATACCATCTTTTATTCATGTTCTTCTGGCTTATATACCCATTGTGCAGATGCACCACTGAAATCAGTAGATGCCCTGCTGAAAATCCAGTTCATCCTAGATTCATAGCCTGTAATGGTGATCCAACTTTGCTATTTTGTCAGATGTATATAATCTTCCTCATCCTTCTCCCAATAGAATCAGAGCGCATTTAGGGTTAGAATCGGAGTGAATTTATAGCTAGAGTTAGGGTAACCCTAAATGCGTCTTTGTATAAGCTTGAAAAAAAATCTGATGCCTAGAATGTTCTAGCTACCTTCAAACTTACCTCAGTTTCTACCATCTGCAGGAGGCTATTAATGCTTCTGTTCTCTCCTCTTGTTCATTGCTAGTGCCATCTCCTATGAGTTTACTTTCTATCTACTCCATGTATACCTTGTGTATATGTATGTGTATGTATATGTGTTGTATCCCTTATTAGCATGTATGTCTCTCATGGACAGGGACAGTGTTTTTGCCTTTCTTTGTATCTCCAGTGCTAAACATAGTGCCTGGCCCATAGTGAGTTCTTGACAGATGCTTTTTGACTAATTAACCTATATGATTGAGACTGTGGACTTTTGAACTCTATTCAGAATGTTCAGGAGATGATGCCACTGATTGTCTCCTAGTCGTTCCAGAAATCCTTCATCTCAGAAAGAGTAATTCTCCAAGACTATTTTTGAAAAGTTCAGACATGAGCAAATAAGAACAGTTTTCTAGACAATTTCCTCTTTGAAGTGCAAGTGATGAATCAGTCTTGATTATGTAGACCTCATTGTCTAATCTACATATTGAGAAAAAGACAGATAGAGACAGAAACAGAGAGAAAATTTGTCAAATGCTTAGCTAAAATCTTGCTGAATTATAGCTGTAGTATTCCTCTGACCAACCAATCTACTAAATATTTTTGAAAAAGAAATTAAATTATGCCTTTTGACCATGTGATACCATTAGTGGGCATACAGGGTGTAGCAAAAGCTTTAATAGCTAAAAATGACACCATGACATTTTAAACACCCTACATATTGCAAGATTAAAGAAAGACAGAAAGGAACTATATTTATAGCAGTGCTTTTTATCATAGCAAAGAAATGGAATAACAATGGGTACAATCAGTTCGGGGAATGGCTGAACAAATTGTTGTATGTAAATACAGTGTCATATCATTGAGTTTTAAGAAACAATGAAATAAACAGATTCTGAGAAAGTTGAGAACTCATATGAATAGATGTAAAGTGAATAGAACTAGGAAAACAGTGGTTATGTGGACAACAATATTGTAAAGGGGCAGCTAGGAGGCACAGTGGATAAGAATGCTAGACCTTGAGTCAGGAAGATCTGAGTTCAAATCCAGCCTCAGAAAACACTTGTGTCACCCCGGGCAAGTCACTTAACCCTATTTTCCTCAGTCCCTCATCTATAAAATGAGCTAGAGAATGAATGGCAAACCACTTCAGGATCTTTACCAACAGAACCCTCAAATGTGGTCACAAAGAGTCAGAAGTGACTGAAAAATGACTGAACAATAAAATATAAAGGAAAACACTTTTGAAAGGTATAATTATTTAATGATATAACACTTAATGATAGCCACAAAGCTCTGATGATTGAGGACTTCCCACTTCTTGGCAGAGAGTTCATGTACTTATGGTGTAGAATGAGACCAGCATCATTAGACAGGACGATCCTCAATGTATGGATTTGTCTTGGTTTGCTGTACTTAGTTGTTACAAGTAAGAACTTTAATTCTGCAAGGTAAAGAAGAATGATAAGGGAAGTAGGTAAGGAATAAGAAATAGAAAGATAATGATGAAAATAAAAAAAGAAATCAATGAAACATATAAAAATATACAGATTAAAGGAGGAAATTTAGAAGACATAAGTAAAGTAGAGTTGACATTATTGTGTTAAATTCAATATATAATTTAAAAAACAGCTTGAGTATCATAGAGATTCAGAGTTTCATTTTTAAAAAATCAGTATTGTTTGGGATGAATAGTTTTTGTGATCTCTACTTCCCTTTGACTCTATAATTCTGCCCCATAGAGGTTTTGCTTGGTTCTTAGCTCTCTGGTTCTCCTTCATGATAACACAATCAACACTTCTATGAAGACATTGAAACCTGGGTTGGCTCTGCCTTTATAAGGTATGTTTCCTCAGAAGAAGAAATTGCTTCTCTGTTAAAATTTTCAGAACAGCTCTGTTTTTCTGCTCTGTGTATGTCATAGTTTTCCTGATCATGGTACCATGTAAGCTCCCCTAGCCACTACTATGAGCACCATGGTAGTAGCTTCCTTACACCTGTGCTATCCCCAACTTCCATATTTCACAAAATTTCTGACCTTTCTTCTTTCCATTCTCCAAAATTTATTTCCTTGTTATAGCTGTTTTAGATTGATATTAAGATAGTAACTCCCATAGTGAACTAATTCATTATAATAAGTGAATGACTGATAGCCCCCTAACACTTCAATGAAATTTGATTGACTAATTTAATAAGCATTTATTCAAATGCTTCCTATTAAAAAAGATGGCTGTTAATGCACACACATCTCTAATCATTAGACTTTCAAGCCTAATGATAAAAATGCAATGGAAACTTAGGACATGTAGATGAAGATTCAGTATTTAAAGGTGAACAACCTTCCACTAGCCCTGCCAGCCCTGCCTGAAATGTGTCCTATATGAAATATATTGTAGTGTAATTAGTGTATTAGTTTGGGATGAATAGTTTTTGTGATCTCTACTTCCCTTTGACTTTATAATTCTGACAGTTTGAAGCAGACAGTTTGAAGGGCAATCTTGATCAGCACCTTGGATAGGGTCTTAGCTCTCTCATGAGCTGTATAACCTTAAGAAAGTAATGTCATTTCTTTGATCTCCATTTTTTTCATTGTAAAATGAAGGATTTGGAACTGGAATATCCCTTAAGTCACTCCATCATTTACTTTGGGAATTCTACTACTTTGTTATTTATATATTCTCTAAAATCTCCAAGATTTTTTTTACAATGACTGCCTTGTCAGGAGCAGTAGGAGCTCTAGTAGGGGAAATCCCAGTGCAAGAAGGTGGTGTCCTTGTCTATGTATGTATTGTTTGTAAATTCTTGTTACCTGTACTATCTTCACTATTCATTGTTGTTTCATAAATATTTCATCTCATCAAATAGTTCCTTAGTGAAGATAACATGACTTTTTTGCACATCCCATACTGCTGAATATTTGATTGAGGAACTGAAATATAAATCTCCATCTTACCCCAATGTTCTTTCTGAATCTATTTTTGCAGGTAAGTATTGACATCATTTGGTTGTATCCCTTCTGGCTTAACCTGAAACTTCCCTAATCAATGACTCAGTTCTGGAGATCATTAGGAGATCTATCTCTTGATAGAGGGCACATCTCTCTCTCTTTCTCTCTCTCCTCTAAGGGTTACTTTCAGTTTTGGACCCTTGCACACGTGGACCAAGTTTAATCCTGATCTACTAAAAGAAAGACAAGGGAATTTTCTTTGTCTTTTTTCATTGAGTTTGATTGTTTTATTTAACAAAAACTTAACAAAGGATCTTTTTCTTTCACCTTCTTTTACCTCCTACCACTCCCCCAACTGAAAGAAAAGCAAAATCCTTTCCAACAAATATTCATTGTCAAGGAAGGCAAAATATTGTGCATACCCTGAATCCATTATCTTTCTATCAGGAAGTGGATAGTATAAGCTATATCACCAGTCTTCTGGAGTCATGGCTGATGGTTGTATTGGTAAAAAATATTTTTAAGGGTTTCAAAGTTGCTTATTTTTACAGTGTTGCTATTATTGTACAAATCAAACTCTTCATTCTGCTGATGTCATAATGCATCAGTTCATATAAGTCTCACTGGATTTCTTTGAACACATTCTAAATCATGAATAACACTTCATTACGTGTATAGATCATAATTTATTCAACCATACCTCAACTGATGAACACCCCTTCAGCTTGAGTTTTCTAATATAAGAATAGCTCTTATAAATGTTTTGTACATATGAGTCTTTTTCCTTATTCTATTTTAAATTATTTATTTATTTTTAGTTTTCAACAGATACTTCCACAAGATTTTGAGTTCCAAATTTTCTCCCCATCTCTCCCCTCTGCGCATTCCAAGACAGCATGGGTTCTGATTACCACTTCCCCCAATGTGCCTTCCCTTCTACCACACTCCTCCCTTCTCTCATCCCCATCCCCTCTATTTTCTTGTAGGGCAAGATAAATTTCTATGCCCCATTGCCTATATATCTTATTTCCCCGTTACATGTAAAAACAATTTTTAACATTCATTTTAAAAACTTTGAGTTCTAAACTTCTCTTTCTCCCTCCTCACCAATTCTCACTGAGAAGGAAAGCAATTCAATATAGATTATACATTTGTAGTTATGCAAAACACTTCCATAACCATCATATTGTGAAAGACTAACTATATTTCCCTCCACCCTATCCTGCCCCCCATTTTTTCTATTCTCTCTTTTTACCTTGTCCCTCCTCAAAAGTATTTCTAATTATATATGTAGGAGCTCTGATTTTATTGTCTTCTGCTGTTTGTATACTTTGGTCTTCCTTGTCACCAAAGTAAGATCCTATGGTCTGATTCTTCTGTTCCAGTTTTTGCTTATTTTCCCAACTATTTACTTGACTTTTGAGCTCTTTTTCAAGGTAGTTCTCTGTTCCCAGTGGCAGTGGGGAGTGTACAATAAGCTGCTTGAGCCTCTCACAATCTGTGGGTCTAGAGCTCCAGAAACAGTCCCTGCTGCTGCTGCCATGGGCTCCTCTTCTACCCCCTCCACTGCCATGGGGCTGGGGCCCAACCAATATACTCTCTCACACAATTCCCACAGGTTTTTTCCACTAACTCCAATTGTCCTTGGCATTTTGGGGTCATGAAGTCTGAAAACCACCACAGGTTCCTGATATTTGGTCCCCTCCAAGGCCTGTTCAGGTCCTGTCTGTGCCAGCCTGACCCACACTGGACTCCACTCTGCTCCCAGTGTGGCATGATAGATACTTCTTGGCAACTTTCCAAGCTTTCTTGGGCTGGAGATTTGCCTCACTGTCATTCTATGGGTTCTGAAGCTCCAGAATTTGTTTAGAATCATTTTTTACATTTATTTGACTGAGTTTGTGGGGAGAGCGCTATCATGTCTATGCTGTTACTTGGCCATCTTGGATAAAGGGTACACATAGTTTTATAACTTTGAAGGCATAATTCCAAATTTCTTTCTAGAATGAGTAGAACACTTCATATCACCATGAAAAGTATATTGAAGTGTCAATTTTTCTACAACCCCTTCTATATCTGTCACTTTACTCTTTTCTTTTGTCAATTTTGCCAGCCTGAGGGACATGAAGTTGAACCTTGGTGTTTTGATTTACATTTCTCTAATTAGTGATTTGGGATATTTTTTTAAAAAGTTATTGATAATCTAGCTTTAACAGCTCTACCAACAATGTATTAGTAACCCTGTATTTCCACAATGCCTCTAATATTTACTATACCCATCTTATCATCATAGAAAATTTGCTAGGTATGAAATAAAATCTCAAGATTGGTTAGATTTGAATTTCTTCTATCATTAGTGATTTGGGGCATCATTTTTTATGGTTGTCAGCAGTTTGCAATTCTTTTTTTTGAGAACTGTTTCTTCATATTCTTTTATCACATCTCTTGGTGGATAAGACTAAGGGACATAGGACCAAACATCACCTCAATTACAAGATGAGGAATCAGAGGAGGACTTTGTGGAGAGCTACGAATATAAAAAAAAAGAATTTGTAATAAATGATGAGAAAATGAAGGCTGTTATTCAAAACTTTTATGCCCAAATATATGTCAACAAAACTAATAATATTAATAAACTGGGTAAATATTTTCAAAGTATAAAATACTCAGGCTAATAGCATAAGAAACACAGAATTTTAATTACATAATTTTAGAAAAAGAAATTGAACAAGCCATACCTGAACTCTCAAAAGAAAAAAATACCAGGGACAAATAGATTGAAAGTGAATAATATTAAATATTTAAAGAAGCTGGTTCCAATATATAAGGACAAGAGACAATCAACCATAGAAATGATTTAAGGATTATTGGCCAAAGGATCTGGCAGTTCTTTTCCAAGCATCAGCAGCTGCATGGCCGGGGGGGTGAGGGTGGCGGGGGAGGGGGGTTGGTTTAAATCACTAATGATTAGTTGAAATGCAAATTAAAGCAATTTGATGTTCCACCTCAAACCCATCTGATGGACAAAACTGACAAAAAAGTGAAAACAACGATTGTTGGAAGATAGGTGGAAGGTTGTTGTATTGGTCTTTCTGTAGGTGGAAGGACATTATTGATGGAGCTGTCAGTTATTTCAGTCATTCTGAAGAGCAGTTTGGAAAAATTAAACTCTACATGTCATATCATTTGACCTAGCCATAAACTACATAGAATATAGAATATAGACAGTCGGAACAGAGAAAAATTTACCCCCAAAACTCAAAGAAAGATGGAAAGGAGTCATATGTACCAAAATATTTAGAGCAATAACTTTTATTGTGCTAAAGAATTGGAAATAAAGTGGGTACTCATCAACTTTATGGCATATGAAAGGAGTGGAATGGAATTTTAGTATAAGGATAACAAAGGTGATGTATTCAGAGAAGCCTGAGAAGGCTTATATAAGTTGATGCAGGGTGAAGTTAGCAGAAACAATAGAACAATTCATATAGTAACAATGACTATAAAGACAAAGAACTTTGAAAGACAAAAGCACTGATCAATGCAATGACCAGCCATGAATCCAGAGGATCAGGATGAAGGCTACCCTCAACCTGATAGACTTGGAGGAACCTGAAATGCAGGTGGAAATAGCCATTTTTGAACTTGGAAAATGTACAGATTTATTTTAATTATGTGTATTATAGATTTTTTTAATTGGGAGGAGTTAACAATGGTAATAGCAATTATAGAGCACTTTAAGACTTGCAGAATGTTATACTTATATCATTTAATACTCACTATAACCCTGTGAGGTAGGTGTTATTACAGATGGGGAAACTGCAGCTGAGGGAGGTCAACTTGACCAGGATCATACAGTGTCTGACACAGGATTTGAACTCAGGACAGCTTGATTCCAACTCCAAAACTTTATTCAGTGCCCCACCCAGCTGCCTAAACTAATTTTAGAGGGATGGGGAATGAGCAGTAGTAATGGGGAAAAAAAGGAAGAGGAAAGAAAAATAGTAGAATGCACAGAAGAAAATAAGGAAGTTAGAAGGATACATGTAAACAGGATAGCTTTAAAGGAAGCATGTTGGAACTGATTATATTCTTTAAGAAAAATGAATGCTATATATACACACACATATAACACATACTTATATATACATACGTATATATATGTATATGTATATATATACATATATATATGTATGTATATATGAAAGAGATTCATGGTTTCATGTACCTTTATTTTCATTTGGTGTATGTGAAAATACTCATTGTTGTTGATGTTTTTCAAGTTCAGAATTACCACAATAAAATAGTATTTTAATTAAGAAAGAAAATAATCTGTCACATCTTGTTTTATGGGATAGCTGTGGTCCTAATGTGTAAGAGAGTCTCCTTGAGGAACTAACGTATGGTGTTTAACTCCTGGATCTAAAGGCTTGCTCTTGCCTGAGCTCCTTAGGCAGGCGCTTGAGTTGGTAGCAACATTTCTTCAAGCATAGAGATTGTACGTTTAGCATCCATCTGCTTCAATTTTGGGTTATTAGAGACTGTCCTATACCAGATTCAGTTTTTCTTAGCCCAATGGTCAAAAATCATCACAGAGAAGTTTCTAGTCATGGTGTAAGCTGAGGGCAATAGCCATGGCTTTCTAATGCCTTCCTTTGGAGATTTTATACACTAGTACTACTCTCTACAGAGCTACAGTTTCTAACATTGCACTATAGGCAGTGCTTTTAGGAAGCTAAGCTCATGTTCTTGAGGTCAAACCTTTCTGATGGGCTGTATTCCTCCACACAGCAATTTACCCCGCAGCCAAACATTTTGAGTATTGTCCTTGGACATTGGCACACACCCATGGTACACACCCAAGCAGAAGGTCCAGATCCTCAGCTCTGCATTCCTGTGTTAGTGGTCAAAGAGAGTACATACCCTCCATAAAAACCACCAATGTTTCTGAACCATGGGATCCAAGAGATAGGGAATTTATGTCCACATCTCTCTTTCCCATTCAGTCCTGCAAATTAAACCCATAGTTGACTAATAACTCTCTGTGTGGATGACAATCTCCAGCTTAATGTTTGTTAGAATACAAATCAATATGTTTTCCGTTCATACCTGGAATAGGGTTCTGGACATGTCTTTTTTGAATTTATCAGTGACAGTTCACTCAGAGTCAAGACCTCCAATTTCATTAGTGGGCTGGATATGAGATTTGTCTCCTGGTCAACCCTCTAATGACAAAAACAGTAAGTTCTTTGGTCACCAGTGCTTTCCTGGAATAAAACTTCCCTCAACTCATCTCAGCTTTCACCAGGGTATGTGAACCAGTGAAACCATTTTGACTGATAAAGCCCTAGTCACCTATGATGCATCCAAAATCTAAAAAACTCAGACTGAGCATTACCTTGCCACATCCCCTCCACCCCCTAGCAACTTGCCTGAGTGGCACAGGCAAGTGGCACAGAAATGTTTCCTGGGTTCCTGTCTCTTATTCCTCCCTTTTTAGGCAACTAAAAAAATGGGGATGATGGAGAAGTCTCCTATTAGTGCCACATTAGCTCTTCTCTGAAACTCTGTATAAATTTTGGGCCCAAGGGACTTTGGGTTTCCCTTAGTATGTAACTTACATTGCACATCTAGTCATCCCAATATATTCTGCCTATAGACTGAAGGTAATAGAGGTTGCATAACTATTCTGTTTCTCATTAGCATCTGCTTTCCCCAACCCTTGTGAGTAGCCGTAGGATTTTTTCACCTACTATCCCTGTGGGGTGAAGGTCTTCTTCACATGAACCATGGCTCACACAGAAGGTTTGCAAAAGACATGCAAAAACCAACACTGGCACATCTGTGCAGCCCTTACAGATCTACTCCTGGGTCATCTCTAGTTGTTCTGATCTATATCTGGTCATTAGACCCAGATGGCTCCAGAGGAGAAAGTGATGCTGGTGACTTTGCATAGCTCTACCTCACTGAAATCCAATTCACTTGCAGTTCATGGTATAATCTTCCTGATGTCATGGCCCTCTTTGAGAATGAAGGAGAAACCACAACAGACCCAATAGCATTTTTCATTCCAATCATCTCTACATTGAACTAGAATATTTTTACAGACATTTACAGATAACTTACCTTCCTTTGCTTGATATATATATATATATATGTATATATATATATATATGTTTATTTATTAGCACATATCTTCAATCATTTACCATACTCACATATCCAGACAAGGACCAGCACTGAAACAATGAATATTTTTTTCTGGACAGAAACTATTGTCAAAGCAATAGAAATTACATCAGCCAACTTAGGACTTAGGCCCCTCTAAACTCTTGATCCTAGTAGCAAGGACATGGGCCAAGTCTCTCTCTATGGATTATATTTCTACATGGTCCAAGGATTAAAGACTTCAGTGAAGGACTGAGTCTATATCTATTGAGAAAAACAAATTGATTTAGTAAATTGACTCTACTCTGTATCATTGCTGACATTTTGGGTGACTAAGTCAAGTTTCTTGGTCTCTTAGTTAAGTCCAGAAGTTCATGAGTTCAGTTCAGTTTTCCTCTCCAAGTTAAGTCTAAAAGTTCAGTTTCCTTATGAATCACTTTAATTAAAAGTAAGCCTGTTAGCTCTATGCCACTAACTGCCCTTATACAATGAAAAGAAACCTGTTTTCTCTAACCCACTAGTTGTCCTTTGAGGAAGTCTGGTTTGTTGTTCATGTGCCACTAATCAGTCTTGCAGATGGACACAATCCATCGGCAAGCAATGGAAAGGGGAGGTTGTTGCAATTTGCAGCCTATCCTATTTTCCCCTGTACCTGTGATGTTTTGGACATCGTACCTAATCATATTTTTTTCCCATTTACAATGCTGCCTTCTAGTTCTTGAACATTCCTCCTTTTGCCTGTAAAAAATGATCTATCCATCGCTATTCAGGGTCTTTTGGTTTGTTGAGGAGCTAAAGACCCCCTTTATTGGTAACTGCTAGTTTTACCAATAAATTGAATCTGCTCGGCATTTTTTGCTCCAGTTTACATTAATTTCCGTAGTGACAATAGGATTGCCTGTTTTCCATTATGCCATCTCTGGTACCCAGTATGCAAACCATCTCTTTCAATATGATTCATGGTTAAGCCATCTCCAAACATTCCCTTGCTCATATAGCCTTAGGCATTGCTCACTGCTTGCCCAGATGCTGTTGTCACCAGGCTGCCTCAGCTCATCTCTCCTCCCATTGTTCACAAATCCAATGGAAACATCCATTACTCCATTACTGCATAGCAGGAAAATATTCCCAGCCATTTCACTAGGAGAAGGATGGCAAAACTTGATGGAAAACTTCTTTTTACCATCTCAAATAAGTGAAAATAATTGGAAAGGGTGGAGTAACTCAGGCTTATACTTCAAAAGGCTGCCAGCTTCATAAGTCTCCAGTCATGAAACAGTTTCAAAAAGTTTACATTATTGGAAATGAGTATCACTCAAAGACTGTGGCACTCAGAGCAATACAAGGTGGACTGTGGAAAGGGCACTTTCCTCTGGAACCAGAATAGGACAACAAGGTTTACAGTAGATAGCAAACTCTTTGAATATAAACTCAGAGTTAATGACCATCTCCACTACACCAACACATTCATCCTTTCGTGATGGAATGAGTATAATCTCATGGAGGAAGAGACTAGTGTGGGAGCTACAAAGAAATATGGGCTAGTCACACTTTGAAAGTGTTAGAAAAAGCTTGGACACTCTTTAACCAAGACTAGCAGGCTCTTTGTGATTCTCTGTGCCTTGATTTTGGTGAATAAGGTGGCAACTAGTTTACAGTGATATGGAGTGAGAGAACAGGAGTGACTGGAATTTACAAGTAGAAATTTAGTGGTGACTTCCATTGCACAACTCTCAGATGTTCACATGAGGATTGTAACCCTGGGGAATAATACGAATTTTTACTTATGTCATTTAAGACTTGCAAAGGGCTGTGCTCA
>JAQQSK010001759.1:0-122417 GCA_028658325.1 Potorous gilbertii | reverse complement strand
CATGACAGCATACAATTCTGTATAGGTTCTACATATACTTTCCTATTGAGCACATTTTCACTATAGTCATGCTATGTAGTCGCACTAAAATAAATGGAAGAAATCATATAACAAATCAAAACATAATACTCTAAAATACACACACACACACACACACACACACACACACACACACACACACACAAACATGATCTGCTACATTCTGTGAATGACTTCCATATTTCTTTCTCTGGGTGTGGAAGGCATTTTGCCTTAGAAAATTGTCATTGGGATTTTTTTTTTCAGTAAGTTCTTGTGTTATTACAAAGTTCCAAGTCTACCAGAAAAAACTCTCGCACACTGTGGTCGTTGCTACTAGATTTCAATGACTGTGGGGAAAACAGTGAGGCTGACAGCTCTGTGCAATTTTGCTTCACTTAAATCTAGTTTACATACAAGTTAAGATTTCACCCCATGATGTCACTGGTTCTCTTCAAAAACAAAGAACAAATAACAAGGTACACAAACATACACAAACACACAGAGGATACACACATACAAATATACACACACATATAGGTACACATATGTGTGTATATAGATACTGATATAGATATAGATGCAGTACCTATATGTAGATATAGGTAAATATAGAACCTGTATATAGATCTATAGAGATATCTACAAGTCTCTAGAACAACATAGACCTCAACATATATATATATATATATATATATATATATTATCTATCTATAGTTATAGAACATGTACATTATAGCTACTCTATATATTACCTATCTATATATTATAGATATAGCTATGTATAGAATATCTACAGATAATATATAGATTAGATATAATCTATACATTGGATATCTATAGATAGATAATCTACACGTATATATCTCTATTTACCTTGGGCTATATACATAAAAACATATTTAAATACATATATGAGAAATATTTTATAAATCTATACATTATATATGCATATATATATATCTATATGGAAAGTGTTATTGTTCAGATATTTCGGTTGTGATCAACTCTTTATGTCTCCATTTGGGGTTTTCTTGGCAAGGATATTAGAGTGGTTTGCCATTTTCTTCTCCAATTTTCTAGCTCATTTTATAGATGAGGAAATGGAGGCAAATAGGGTTAAATTACTTGCCCAAGGTCACACAGTTAGTAAGTGTGTGAGGCTGGATTTGAACTCAGCTCTTCCTGACTCTAGACCTGACGCTCTATCCACTGTACCATCTGGTTGCCCTATATATTTTGTATATATACATGCATGTGCACAAGTGCACGTGCGCGCACACACACACAATCTGAGCCTTTGAGAGATAAAGAAACCTACTCATGGTCATGTTAATAAGTATTTGTTGCATAACCCCAGGTGTCTTGACTCCACATCCAGTACTATGCCACCATAGTATCTTTAAGACATCAAATTATTCCAAGCTGTAGCAAAATATACACTGTCTTTTGATTTTTAATTTTCTTTAAACAAAACATTCTTAATCTTTATATCCAATGTGTTTGTTAGAGGGTGTGTTGGTACCAGCTTTCTGGCTTAGTCAAGGTTGCAGGGTTGAGTCAAGGTGTATGATTTCCCAGAATGTGAGAAATACCAAGCCATTGCAGCTTGGACAGTGAGCATCTACCTGCTCTTGTTGCTTGCTGCAAGTTGGAGTTTTATTTATACTCAGAGTCTAAAAAGTGCATTTTTCTACCCTGATTTTTTCCATATTTTGGAAAACTGGACACCAGTTAAATTTCTACAGTAGGTCAACACCTTTATTATTGACTGTAAATGGTTTTTGAAGCAAAATTTTGTGGTTCAAGTAGATTTTCTGTGCTTAATAAGCAAACTCATGTCTATATTGGAAAGTGAAGTGTCTTTTATGAATCACCTAGTGTATAACACTTAAACTTGATGGCTCTAGTCACTTATGATTTGTTCATATGTTGTTTTTCAGAAGGGGGCTTGGTTGTTTTGGCTTTGGGGCTGTGAATTTTTTTCTTAAAGAAAACAACTCTATGATGTCACTTGAGATCTATTCAACAGAAACTGTCATTGGTCAAGTACAAAAGGCATATGTTATTCCTTTTGAAAAAAAGGCATTTTTTTTTTTGCAAGACAGTATTTCTTAATGGCCAGAGAGCTAACCTCAGAGTCATCCAGACCTGAAGACTTGAATTTAGTTCACCTCTTAATGTGCCAGACCGTAAGTTGCTGAGAAGGTGCTGGTAGATGGGATTTGGTCATTTGGGAATTTCTGAGGTCAGTGGAATGATAGATTCAGCTCCTATCTATATTTTTTGTTTGTATTTTTTTATTCTTGTTAATAACCTCCTTGTGGTATAGTAACCATGGTGGGATTTCTGAGTCTAATGTCATAAACAATGTAGGAATTTTCTTATATATATTCCAAAACGTGTCCCCTAAAAAGCTGAACCAATTTATACTTCCACCAGCTAATTTTGAGTTAGTGTTCCTAACTTCTAATAGCCTCTGCAGAAATTAACTTTACTATCTTAAATATTTTGAGGGATGTGATGTTATACTCAAGGTTTTTTTTTATCTCATCCTGGCCTCCTAGAGTGTTAAAGCCAACCTGGATTTATCTAAGTACTTTATTTAGCTCCAGCTAAAAGGTTCAGAGAATGGCCCAAGTGTTTGCAAATAGAGAATGTCCTCTAGCATCTATCTGAATACATGTTGTTCCACTGTATTTTCCTCCCACTATACCAATAAAGCTATAAATTATGTTTGATAGCCATTTTCATTATATTGGCACAGCCCATCCATGAACACTTCCTATGGCTCTTCTAGCCATTTAAGTGGTTCTTAATTTTTTTAAGGAGCAGCTTGTAATTAAATTTGTATAAACACTGAATGTACTTTGCAGATTAACTTCTGAATATTTTGTACATTTTATAGTTGTTTGGAATAAGATTTCTTTTTTATTTATCCCTCTTGTGATCTGTTATTATTCTATAGCATTGCTATTGATTTTTGTGGATTTATTCTATCTCCTGCAGCTTTGCTGAAGTTATCATCTCAATTGGATTCTTTGCTAATTCCCTAGGAATCTGTAAAAAAGTCATCATGTCATTAACAAATGGGGACATCTTAATATTTTTGTTTACTGTCTTCACACATGAAATTTTTTTCTACTCTCTCATTTCTATGGGTAGCACTTCGAGAAGTATATTGAATAATAGCACAGAGAATGGGGACCTCTACTGGAAAAAGCTTCTAATGCAACACCATTGCATATGCTTGCTTTTGATTTAGATATATATATGTTTTATGATATTAAAAAAGTCCCTCTTTATCCTATGCATGCAGGGTTTTTAGAATAAATGAGTGTTGTAATTTGACAAAGGCTTTCCTTCAACATCTACTGAGAAAATCATGTAGTTTGAGATGTTTTGTTTTTTATATGACAAATTATTTTTATTGGTTTACTAATATTGAACTATCTTTGCTACAAATTTGGCTTGGTCATGACTTCTTTGATATCATTTTGAAAAGATTTTATTAAATTTTTTTGAATCAATATTCACGATTAATATTTATCTTCCTTTGCTTTCTTCTCTGGGCTAAGTATTATTTGCCTTATCAAGGGTATTTGGTAGGGTGCTTTCTTTCTCAATTTTTGAAAAATTTTGTAGTATTAGTATTAATTTTTCTTTAAATTTTTGATAGAAATCTCATATAAATTTACCTGGACAAAGAGGTTTTTTTTTTCTTTACTGGCTTATTTATAGCTAGTTTCATTTCCTTTTCTGAGATTGGATTACTATTTGGTCTTCTGATACCTTGGGCATTTTGCATTTTTTGAATGAATTGTTTTTGTTTTCTCAGTTTTATTAGCATGTGATTCTGCATAGTAGGTTTTGATAATTCTTTTTATCTATTTTTTTTGAGATTTCACCTTGTATATTTGCTACTTCGGTAAATTGATTTTCTTCCTTCTTTTTTAATCAGGTTGATTAAAGGGTTATCAATTTTGTTAGTCTTTTCAAAGAATAAACTTCTAGTTTTAGAGTAAATGGGTACCCTTCTGGCTAGATCCGATGCTCAGTGCCTCCAGACCTCTGTCTCTGTATGTTGACCTGAGCTTGGGAAATGATCCACTCTAATTTTTCCTTTGATTTCCCATTCAGGATTCAGGCTTGGGCTCTTTTTTACTTTGTTGTTGGAATAGCTTTGGGGGAGAGTTGAGCCGTACTGCTTCCTCCTTCTCTGACATCTTGACTGTTCTCTTGAGATTCGTTTTTACCAGTTTCTATCTCTGACTCCTGGGTCTACCGACCTGGCTCCTACTGGATGCTGATGTAGCCTTATCTGTTGTTTCCCACCATTCTTTAGTTCTGTCTTGGCTTTTAGTGTTTGTCAGTTTTTGTAGACTTAAGGGAGAGTTGAGTGTTCTGGGCAGAGTTTCTGCCTCCCAGAGGGTAGCGAGAATAAGTTTTAGTACTCCAGTAAGGTAGTAGGAATATATTTAATTGATAATGTAGTGAGAATAAATTCCATTATTCCATTTTGTTTTAGACTTCCATGTTGTGATGGAAGTGTCTTGGGTAAAGTGTTTCTCTATATGTTGTTTTTCTCAGTAATATGATAACCCCCTGTGGTAAAACAGCATAAGCCGCATATACGTATTCTTAAATAACTGATAAACACATATACTTTCTAATAAGACAATCAATGAAAAATATGATAAACAACTTTATCAGTTTTTTGAAGTGAAGTATCAATAAAAGTAGCTAAACTACTTAAGCTAAAACTGGAAAAATCTACCTCAGACTTTAGCTGTCAGTTTCTTCCTGAGTTGAACTAGGGCTGCCAAGTCTGTGTAGGCTCAAGGATGCTGCTGATTGGTTAATGGAGATTTTGGAGACTTGACAGATGACCACCCTGGGAAACAAATGGCCTCTGGTTGGACTGAGAGGAAAACTTGGAGAGTCCAGTAAGAAAGAAATCTGTGGGAACCTCTAAAATGTCAGGAGGGCAACATCTTTTCAGGGGCTATTGTTTGCCCTCTGATTTATAAAGTTTGATTAAGTATAATCTTTGTTTTTGTCATAGTAGCTAGTTTGCCATATGGAATAATAAAGTTGGCTATTGCACGGTGATTTCCATGGGGGTTCCATAAGCTAGGATCCTCCCCAGGGTGAGCATTGGATTCTAGGCAGAGAGCCCTCCTTTATCTTCTCCTCATTTCATGTGGGCAGGCAGAACTGAAATCTGTTGTTTGTTGCAACAGAATGCTGGGATAAGAGCGAGGACAATTTGTGCCAGCAAAGACTGCAGGGAAATTGCTAGTGGATCCCAAAGCCCACGCCAATGAATGCAGTCTGAAGGCTGGTGGGTGGTAATGCTAAGTGAGCACTAGGCATGAGAGATCTCTACTGTTTGGGGGTTTCCTGCTTTCATATCCTGTGGAAGCAGTCACAGGCACTCTATGTCCGGAGCACAATTCCTCTTTGGGATTATTAGTGTTACTCTTTCTATGGATTAGAAGAGTAAGTGGAGTTGCTCCCTGGGCAATTTCTTCCTTATAAAATTCTTTGAAGATTTTTCCAGTAACTCATGTATCAAGTTCTGAGGTTCAGAACTCTATTTCTCTTCCCTTTTTCTTGTTCCCTTATCCTAAAATGCTCTGTTTTAAAAATATCACATTCTAAACATGAAACTAGTCAACCAAATTTAGAATCTATGGAGGGGTCTGCTTCTGGTGATTTCAGACCTTCCTTTGGCTTAACCGACTTGTTGGCTCAGCTTTTGTCCTTTAGCCATCACAACAGGTTTAACTTAAATTCCTTTGGGAATTAGTCATTTAGGATAATTTTTCAGGAGCTTGTTGAGAATTTGCGTTTCTTCTTTTGTTTCTTCTCTAATTCATGCTTTTTGCTTACCATGAAAATCTTATAGATTTTTGTCCATTTGTTATTGACTTTGGTTCCCCATTAACATTCAGCTTTCTGACTGGGTTTGGTTTTCTTTCCATCAACTCTAGTTATATTACCTCTCTCTTTTTTCACTAATTAAAAAAAAAGATCAAAGCTGTAGAGCTGAAAGGGATCTCTTAGACTGTTTAGAGTTTGACCCTGTCATTTTATAGATGAGAAAACTTAGACCCAGGGAGGCTAAGTGACTTGCCCTAACGTTAAAAAGGTAGTAAGTTTTAGAGGTGAAATTTGAACTCAGGTCTTCTGACACCAGAGTCAGTGCTTTTTCCACTATCTCAGCACCAGGTCTCTCTGCTTGTGTTTCCTTGAAATGATTAGATATCACTTTCCTACTTCCCACACAGATAGATACCTTTTCCTTTTCCCTCCCACTTTAAATTGATAGATATCACTGGACCTTTCCTTAATTCTTCAAAAAATTATAATCAATCCTAGGTAACTTGTTTGTTTTACTTGAAGCAGTTCACTTATGACTCCAGACTCAGACGTGATTAACTGCTTCCTCCCTGTCCTTTGCCCCGTTCATTTCATTCTCTTTTTTCTGAAACTTTAAATAATTTCCATTCTCCAGTCTAATTCTAACTATAAGTGTAATTCCTGAGTCCCTCTCTTCCATCACCCTGCCCCAATTCTATTTGAATGGCCTTCAATTTGGTAATCTGATGTCAAGGGGTTCTTAGTCATTTCCTCCACTTCTCCACTTCCTGAATGGTCTATCATTGGGTGACCAAGTTTTGTAACTCATAAACACTAGACCATGACTTAGCCCATTTACAATAGGTAAACATCTTTGCATTCTTTTGGTCTACTACTTTATCAAAAATTCTGCACAATCCTGGTTTTCTTAAAAATGAATTCTCATTTTTAGTCTAAAAATCTTTCAGGATTTAAAACTCTAACACTATATGGGGTCATATATTTAAAACGGCAAGGGCTCTCCTTAGTCAACTACTTCAACTCCTTTATTTTACAGGTGAAGAAACTAAGATCCAGCTATTTAAAGTGACTTGCCTAAAATTAGAATTAAAATATGGGTTTTCAGGTCCCAGTTTTAATTCCAGCACTTTTAAAAAATACTCTCATACGAAAACTTAAGAGGTTTACACTATGCTTAAATCCTGTCTGTCTTTCCTACAGACCTAGATGTGCGATCTATTTTTAAAATTTTATTTAAAATTTATTGATTATCATTTGCTTACATGTTCTTTTCATTTCTGGAGATAACCCTCATTTAGCTAACTGATGCAGTAACCATATATGATAAGATATTTTACCCATGTCTCCTTGATAAGGAAGGACGTCCATTCCCTTATTTTTTCTCCTAAACCAAGAGAAGTCTGGTGTTTTAAACAAATCTTAGTTTGATTCTCTAAACCTCTTAAAGTGGTGCATTTAGTTCCTTTGACTGAAAGTGTTTCAAATGAGTTTATTTACATACAAATATGTACCAGATAATAAGAAACCAGTGGTCTGTCGTTCCTCGGTGATGGTACATATTCACAATCCAGAAAACCAAAAGCAAAATAATGTGATGGGGCTGAGGGACAGGGTAAGGGAGGTCCCTAACTGAGACAGAAGCTCTACCCTGTCAAGCAAATGAGGGAAGAAGACAGGATTGTCTGTTGCTTATAAATATAATTTATTACCTGTTTAAAAATTCTTTCTTACACTTTGTACATGTCAGGCTGACAGAAATAAATGCAGGCAATTTACAAACAGAAGGGGTCAACGGAGGGAAAGTTTTGTGGTGGAGGGGAGCAAAAAGGGAGCAAGGAGAACTGGGAGAGAAGAGGCACACCCAGAACTAGTAAACCACATGTCCACTGTACAGCAATACAAAGAATGCAATGCCTAGTGAGCACTTCTCTGTTAGGAATTCTTTAGAAAAGGAATTGCATAGAAGATACAGCAATAGGGAAATCCACAACAAAAGAAATGTTCCATATCTGAAAAGCCAAGGTAAAAAACAGGAAGAAAACAGCAAAATACAACCAAATGAGAATGAAACCCAACCCCTGAAGACGTTTCTGAGATTTCACTATGCCATGTGAACATGAGCTCTAAGACATACTCTTTCATCAGCAAGGCCTTCAGGAGGCATCTTCTTTGCCAAGTGTCAGTTGTCAAGGGGAGGCTCACCAGCTTACAGTTCCATTTAAAAGTCAATGCATACATATAATGTTCTGTGGCATCCAATACATACTCAGAGTGGCAGTGATCCTTGCTCTATAGTGATACATGAAGCATTTACCCAGAAACACTCGGTCTGGGAGAAGCAATAAGGGAACACAAGTCACATTTCCACTCTGTCCATGTATTCATTTCATTTTCAAGGTGAGGGGATGGGAGAATGCATTAGGGTTAATTCCCACAATGCTTTACATGCTGGATGCTAAACAAATCTTTGTTGGATTGAATGGAATGATCATTAGATACTCTGTCCTGTTAACTGTAGTGAGAATTGAGATGCTAAAATACATTTTAAGTCATTCTCATTTTCTTGCCATTGGGTGATCTTTTAAAGCATTTCAAAAGTCACTTCGCCTCTAGCATTCAGTCTCGTCATCTGCAAAATGAGGGCATTGGACTAGGTTAGATTTAATGCTCCTTCTAATTCTAATTCTATAACCTTATGATTTAGAAATGTTTCAAATTATGGCTCAGTGGTGTTGATCAGATTTAAAACTCAGCCGGAGGTTCCAGACATACAAGATTTTAGGATGCTAACTTGTAAGAATGCCAAACAAATGGAATGTCCTCGGTCAGCCCTGATTCACTGAGGCTTCCTGCCAGCATCATCCATTCTGACATAAGTAATCACTTTTTCTGGGCTGATTAGCACCTTGTGAGCTGGTAATGTTTCATGGGCAGGTACATTTGGGGAATTATTTGCAAGGACATTTGAGCTCACTTGAGACAGAGAAAAAGTTCTGAAACACAAACTGATCAAGGTCAGTGGACACAATATCCTTACTACAAACCAAAAGGAAGATTTGGAAGGGCACCACTTAAGACATGGTTTCTATCCTTGCCTCAAAGAGTCTGATGGGTATTCTAAAAAGATGTGAACCTTGGTAGCCTAGAAATGCAAGTAAAGGGAAAAGAAAAGTCAGGAGATTATCTGATAAATTTAGGCTGTAAAGACAGCTCTTATAGAAAGTATTTGAGAACACATTCCCTCTACTCCACATCTCAGAATTTTGCAAATACTGACCATTAATCTATAGCCCTGTTCACTTTGATTGTGTAAACATTACCTTAAATCACTTTTGGTCACATGAGTACATCCTTCTCCTTCAGTATCTAACCCCTCCCCCATTCCTTATTAGGTTCTTATTCTTTAGTACCAAAGGAAAAATGACATTTTATACTATGGATGATTTTCATAAGAGCCTCTCTCCAAAGAGAACCTGCAATCTTCTAAATGAAATTCTTTGAGGAACAATATCTCCAACTATACAGTGAGATAGATTTTTTCAAGTACTTTACTCTTTGGCCATTGAGTCAGGCTAAAGAAAAAAGTTACACCTGATTCCAAAAGAAATTTTTATTAAAGAAAAATATTTCTTACTTGGAGGTAATTGATAAGAAATAGCAAATAAATTCTTTCTTAATGAATTTGGAACATCCAATGACCATGTGCCAGTGTCATCTTTGAAACTGAATGGCATTGAAACCTCCAATGGGATCCCTCTAGTCATTAGATGCTTATAGATCTTGGGTCAATAAAACCCAAGTTCATGGCAATTGTGGACCAAGAGAGATTTTGCTTGTCTCACTTCCTCTTCCAGCTTGAACTCTCATTGGCCTCTGCTGATGACCTTTCCAGATTAAGTAGCTAAGAAAATTTAAAGCTTGAATTCAACTAGGAGACCATAAGAAATTGTTCGTATGGGGAGAGAAGTCCGTGTTCAAATGAGTTTTTCTAGAAGAGCTAAAAGAAGGTAGGAATAATCTTTTCTTTTCAAGTGTGTGTCAGTGGGACAAGTTCCCCAAAAGGGGGAAAATATGATCATTTATTGCTTATCAAAGTGTATATGAATGTGTGATTGGCCGTGTAGGCGGGAGACGTTTTATTGGACAAATTCCTTCCAAATCAAATTCTTGAAGAAATAAAAAGATATCAAAGGTGTCTCTAAAATAAATCCACAGTGAGGCTATCCTCCTAAACAAAACTGGCAACCAATCATCTATCCTCTTAGTTGGATGCCCGTACCTTCTGATATACTCTTCTACTTGGAAAAATGTCTGAAAACTGAACTGCTCAAAATAGTAGCTTAAAGAAAAATAAAACCCAACAACCCAGTAACTGTGTCCTGACACAGGGCTAAATCAACTGGATAGATTATATTGTACAGACTGATTCTCATATCAGCCCATTCATTAGAAGAAAAGACATAAAAATTCCAAGTAACCTCTAAGGAGCTTCAGCTGAAGTCCAATTGTGATGCCTCGCCCGGGCACAAGCGCCATCCAGCTTTCTTGTGGACTACAGGGGAACTCCATCTCAATCTCTGGAAAACCCAAACTCAATTTCTGGAAGACCTTCATGTATTCCTATTATTTTATGCTATTATAATTTTTTTGTGTGGGTTTATGTTATTTCATCCTACGTAAGCTCCATGAGGAGACAGCTATTATTCTCTCCTTCTATATTTTAAAACATAACTTGAAAAAAGGGGCATTTTACAAATGCTTAAGTACTGAGCTTCAGTGCGGGACCGTGGGTCAGGTCTAGGCAGACCAGCCTGAGTAAGTTTGGGAAGGGTCGCCATTACCACAGCTGGCTCACAAGATCGAAAGCAACTCATGAAATCTAAAAGGATTAAAATCATTGCTGACAAGAATACCCTTTCAAAGTTGCAAAATAATATATAAAGAAATGGTTATATATTCTGATTACTCAGAAATACCTGTCCCTGAATAGTTCAAATACCAGTTTTTGATTCATGGTGGGAGAGAATGATTAAATCCACAAATATGGTTTGGATCCATGGGGGATATAAAGTGGCCATTGGTGTGAATAGTCAAATATCTTTGTAAATTCTGTATCCCAAAGTTCTAAGGGTCTTTGTGGCCAATTATCATCAAATCTCTCCCCTCCACCCAGAGTATTCCAAAAGTCTTTGTGTAGTTTGATGCTTGGGAAGACCCTGCAGTTCTGCATAATTCTCCACACCCTTTACTTTCACCCAATATCACTCCTCCACTGCTCAGACAAATTAGATACTCCCCTACCTCCTTACTTGGGGAGATTTGAATATATGCTTTAACACATAAAAATCACTAAAGACACCCTCATTATCTAGGTTTGCCCTTTTTATGAATGCATCCTATTAGCACACATCTATAAAAGCTCAATTTATTAAAAAAATTGTATATGAACGAATGCCCCTTAGTTATATAAAATACAAGTAAAAAAAGGAACTATTGGAAATACATATAAAATAAAATATTTTAAACAAATGAAAACTGAAAGTGTAGATCTACTCAAAGACTGAAAATGCTTTCCATATAGTTTTATATATTTCTATATATCAATATTACTAGCAGTCATCCAAACTACAGTGAGTTGCCTGGTGGTTGAATGACCTGAAAAGCAGCAGGGTCACAGTGATGTGACATTCTCCCGCTAGAGTATAAGTTCCATGATGAGTAATTGGAGCCAATGAAAGGATAGAGGGTGAGGGTGGGGAGCCAGGATGGCATAATGACTGTAGTCATCTGAGTGAGATGATACTTTTAATCATATCATGAAAGATTCTAAAGGGGTGATTGGAACCTCTTTCTCCAGTCTAAGTTTCTATCATAAAAATCTCAATGTATTGGAGATTTTCACATTTCAAATGGTTAAATTTATTCATTCAAAGGGCAAAAGAATACTCAGGTTAGATTGCTTTTTTGCCACTAGATGGCAGCACTTGCCAACATTTCAAAAAGAGAACAGCTTGCCCTTTTCCCCGGCTACAATTTCTCAGAAGAAAATGCAAGACATAGGAACAGAAAATGGTTGAGGCCATGAATCCTTGCTTGGAGATGCTCTATAGTTCTGAATCTTCCAAAGAGAGATCCAAGGAAAGGACAGAATGCCTCACTGGAATAGGAATCCAGAGTCAATCCAGGTTTCTTTCTTCCTTCCTTCCTTCCTTCCTTCCATTCATCCTTCCTTCCTTCCTTTCTTCCCTCCCTCCTTCTTTCTTCTTTCTTTCTTTTTCTCTCTATTTTTCTTTCTTTCTAACACAAATGATGCCTTCTACATCTGCCTGTAATCTTCTAATGACAGAAGGAGTGAGAGTTAGTGGCAGAATCCTGAAAGAGAGGAGCAATCTCACTTCAGCAGAAAGTTTCCTTGTAGAAAATACTACTTAGCCATGTGTCCTCTCTCTTAATGGACTCTAAGACCCAAAACTAGGAATTGAAAGTGGACTCAAAGTATATCTTAGATATCTTTTGTAGTACTCAATCTCTTCTCTTATGAGCATGGAAAAACTAACCCTATGTGCAAAATGAAGTGAAGAGCCAAGGCAACAGTCTGGATTTCCTCTCATCATTTCCCCAGCATCTTAGGCAAAACTTTTTGCTTCTTTTAAAGGAAGTGTCCGGAGACATTTCCTTCAATTCTCCATTTCAGTTTTCATGTGGAGATAGAAACTGATGCAGGAAGTAATATTTTACTTAGTTCAAGCAATGGACAGAGATGAATTAATCTTATCAATGTGCAATGAAAAGGTTTTCTTTTGGAACCAAGTCATAATCTTCTCCAGGGAATGCAGAGTAGGACTTTCCTCTGAATAACATCAGTTGAACTGAATTTAATTGCTTCTCTTCTCTTTCTTGATCTATACCAATCACCCAAGAATTTTAGCCACAAGATAAAGTCAACCTAAACCTGAAGGCTTCTTTTAGCTCTGATTCTTTTTTTTTAAAACATTTCTTGTTTAAGATAAAAGCATTCCCTGCAGAATGGTTACATTTATTTTCCGTTCCTTAATTTGCAATACAAAATTTTTGTTGGGCAGGGGCATAAGGAGTCGGAGTGAAGATCAAGCTTCCCATTGTAGTAATTTTGAGATGTAAAACTAGTAAAAAAAAAAAAAACATTAGTGTCCCAAATTGAAGATCTAGCACTCCAGAGCAAAGAGAGGCTTCCAAGAGGAGAGGCAAGAAGGCAGTGTGGTGTAGTAAGAAATAGATATCATCCCTTCATATTCAACTCACCGTGTGTGTGTGTGTGTGTGTGTGTGTGTGTGTGTGTGTGTGTGTGTGTGTGCTCGGTTTGGAGTCTGAACACCTGCATTAAAATTCTTTCTTGCCCCCTTATTTCCTGGGTAACCCTGGGGCAAGTCACTTATGTCTTCCTAGACCCTCAGTTTCAGCATCAGAAAAATAGTATGACTGGACTAGAGCCTCTTTACACTTGAAATCTACGCTCCTACATGTGTGGAAATTGTCATAAACTGGAAAAATAGGAGAGAGGACTCATGGAATGAAGACAGGAACATGTAAAGGTTTAGAACTAGGAGGTCCTAAGGTACATTCTGACCAGCAACCAGGACGCCTGTCCAACGCTGAACCTCAGCCATGCTTTGAAGGTAGTAATTCATGCACACACATGCTTATCATTCAAATATTGGTTTGGTTACTATGGTCTACTGAGCGATTTCTCCCCACCTGCTGAATGAATTGAGTTTCTGTGTTAGAAACAAAAGGCCTGTGATAGTCATGAGAAAATGGAAGAAATGTCAGAATTGTGTGTGCCAGGGCACAGCTTTTCCTTGTTGGTCTCCATGGATCAACACATTCTATGTTTACTTTGTTATTGTTTTAAACAAAGAAAATATCCCATAGAAATGTCACCAAAATGTCATCAATATGAGGTTTAGAGAGGAAAAAAAATCCAACCTAAAGTCCATTGAAAAGGGAACTAGTGAAAGAGGTACACACACACACACACACACACACACACACATACACACACAGTTTTTCAGGTAGTCCAAGAAATTTGAAACTTGTCTTAAAAGATAGCAATAAATTCCTTATGGTAGTTAAAATGTGTGTCACAATAACACTCTATCAGGACTAGGAAGTCAATCAAATTAAACAGCAATAATTTACTTGGACAAATATCTCTTGTACTAGAGGTACTTGTAGAGAGGCAGAAAGTCATTTGTAGGAAAAAGGTCAATGGACTGTGAGGTCCAACCTTTGAACAATGTATGATCATTCCAATTAGTCAAGGAAACAAATCCAGTCTAACACTCATATTCGACAGAAACTAAGGTTCAGGAAAGTTAAGTGATTTGTTCAAGTGGCAGAGTGAACAGAGCTCGCTTCTCACCTCGACATCCATGGACCTCAGCTCTCTTTTCTGCCACCTTCGCGGGGAACAGGATAGTATGAGAAGAGCTAGGAGCCCCCCACTGGCTATCATCCTCCCTGGCCTGAGCGCTTAGGGGTCTGACCAGGCTAAAGGATCAGACAGGACCAGAGGCAAACATTAATGTCTATGCTGCAGAGGTTGAGGGATTGGCAGATGTTTAGTGACCAAGAAGGCTTGAGAAGGTTCAGGCAGGTCTAGTCAACACTCAAATGCCTATCGCCACTGTAGACAAAACAAATAATTAAAAGTAAATCCTTGTACTAGAGTACTTGTAAATGCTAATAGGTAATAATTAATAATACTAATTAATAACAATGATATTTTTAAAACCACTCCAAGCTGCATATCACAAACACACACATTGTGAGGAGGGGCTTTTTTTTTTTGCTTTTTTTTTTTTTTTGTCGCTATCTTCCCTGTGAGCCTACAGCTCATTCCAAAAAGGAAGGAGATAGAGCCCGCAGGGAACAAGGAGTCTTAACCATGCCTGCTTTCCACTCAGATTATCCACTTTCCAGATACAAATGGTTACGCTTGGGTTCTACAACAAGGCCTTGGAAACAGAACGACAATGGGAGCATTATCCGAGACACCTGATGCACAAGATTTGTAACAAAAGTCTGTGGTTTCTCTGTAAATTGCTAATCTGAAAGAGACACAACAAAGCGTCCACAGCTTCAACTTCAAATGGTTTAAACAAAAATAGAAAGAGCCATGAACGGTGTCCTTATCCCTGTCCAAATCTGATGTAAACAGTGTTCATAGAAACTGGGTCTGTTAAGAAAGTTTATCCAATATATCTGGATAGCAATAAAAACCGTTTCCTAGGAAACTGTAAAATCCTGTACCATGCAGCGCACAACCCAATTAAGAGGAAAGTTAGGTTGATTTCTATATTCAAGGTACAACTTTACACATTTTTTTCTCTTAACTCCTGTGATAATGTACAAGTAAAGTGGGAATGAAAATTGGCTGTTTCTGGTTGGGTTTTTTTCCCTCTTTCTCTCTCTCTCACTGAAATCTCCCTGTGAAGCTTCTTGGTCTGGTCTGACTTGTATTTTCATTCTCAGTCGTGGCCTGCAGGCCAGCCATCAGACTCCCTATGCATTTTCCTCCTTCCTCTTCAGTTCCAGGCTGGTTTAATATTGTCCTTCTGCCGCCAGAGACACCACTGTCTCATGTCTTCCCATTTCTTCTAAGACTGCTGCTAGCATGCTTAGGTTTCCATCTGGGAAATTCTGAGCTTCCCAGAGATCCAGGATCACTCCAGTAGGACTTGATTTTGTTGCAAAATAATTCAAGTATCTGCAATAGAGAACAGCAAAACATGCTGAACGATAGAATGTACAGGTTGACTATCCAATTGCATTCCGATGCACTATGTTCAGTCATTGGTCTTCTAAGCATTCGGGATCTATTTGAGAAAGCACAGTCAACCAGCTGTGCCCTCTCTCTGTAACTATAGGTGGAACTTTATTGAATAAGAACCAGCCAGAAGATGTAATTTATAAACAGGTTCCATCTCAGCCCTGAGTAAATCACTTTAGGAGGCAAGAATGGCTATCTATGGTCATACCTTAGAAGAAGTTTTTAAGTTTTCTTTCCAGTGTTATACTGGGGTTATACGGGAGAATGGGGAGGGGCAGTTCTTTGAGCATGAAAATATATTCCCTGCTTGGTTTTATGCACTTAGAAAATATTTTGTCATCACACAGCACCAGAAAGCCCTGAAGAAATGGGTGACCTTTGGTGGCTCCTCTTGGTGCAGGAAAAAGTGTCAGGTGCAGGTGGAGTTTGTGTCAGAAGCCTCAGTCCAGCTGTGGGATGTGGGCAATCTTTCACTTTTCTCTCAGATTCTTCATATGAAAAATGAGCCTACTGCACTGACACTTCCTACCTCACGAGGTTAGTATAAAGTCAGAGATAGGGACCTAACCTGGGCTTTCACTGGTGAAGAGACCTTTCTGGTGAAGAGCAACTTCTCTGAAAATCAGAGAGCTGTCCAGAGTGCTGAGAAGCTAAAGGACTTGTCCAGGCTCACAAAGTCACAGCATGTTAGAGGCAGAACCTGAGCCAAGGTGCGAGGCTAGCTCTCTATTTATTGTACAACACTGTCTGTATGTCATGAGACTAATACTTTGTAAACTATAAAATGTCATTGTCACAAGTATTATTAATATGATGAAACATAAGGATTTACCCAACTCTACTTTGAACAATGGCTAGAATATGAAGGGAGACTAATCCCCCTACCCCCTCTGTAATGACTGTAGGCATATTTTCCCAGGGCAAGTAAGTGCACGTCCTCTTTCTATAGGAAAATAGAGTACAATGAATTGAACATAACAGAATACAACATAATCCATATTTATCAAATACATTTTACACTATGCATTGGGATAAATATAATGTTTAGAGAAGTTAAATATATATATATATATATATATATATATATATATATCTAAATATATATTTAAATAATATAATGTTTTATTTCAAGGAGAGCAAGCTACTGAGATAGTAGGGCACCAATGAAGATAATTGTTTAAAATAATGTTATATGATGCATATATACAAAGCAAAATGAAACATGAGATTATTAAGTGGGGAAAGATTAGGGAAGGACAGTCAGTCACTTAGTCAATAAACATTTATTAAGTACCTACTATGAGCCAGTCACTGTGCTAAGTAGTGAGAATAAAATAAAATAACTCAAGACAGAAAACAATCCTTGACCCTGAGGAGCTTGCAATATGATGCAAGGAATGAAAAGCATACCTATATGAACAAACAAACTATAGACAGGATAAAGAGGAAATAATTAAAAGATAAAGAAAGAACTGGAATTAATAGGGGATAGGAAAGGCTTCCTTTAGAAGAAGAGCTATTAGCTGGGGCTTAATAGAAGCTAGAGACGACAAGAGGTGGAGATAAGGAGGAAAAGCATTCTAGGCATGGGGGACAGTCAGAGAACATATCTAGAGCAGCTGAGAGATGGAGGGTCTTCTTTCAAGAACAGTCAAGAGGCCAGTGTCACTGGGTTGAAGGGTATGTGTTGGGGATTGAAGTGTTAGAAGACTGGAAAGATAGAATGGGGCTAGATTAATAAGGGTTTTGAATGTCAAATAGATTTTGTGTTTGACTCTGGAGGTGATAGTGAGTCACTGAAGTTTATCAAATAAGGGAATGACATGGTCATACCTGTGCTTTAGGAAAATCACTTAAGTTGAGAATTGGAGGATGGATTGCAGTGGACAGACTCACTCACAGAATATTGTAGTAGTCCAGATGTGAGCATGCACTAGAATGGTGGCAGTGTTAGAGGAGAGGAGGGCACATTTGAGAGACGCTGCAAAGGTGAAATCAACACGCTTTGGCAATAGATTGACTATGGTGGCGTATGAGATAGTGAGGAGTGAAAGATGATACCTAGTTTGTGAACCTGAGAGACCAAGAGGATGGTGTTGCCTTCAACATTAATAGAGAAAACAGGAGGATGTCTACTTGACATCCAGTTTGAGATATCTGAAAAGCAGGTGGTGATGCAAGAGTGGAGGCCAACAGAGAGGTTAATGCAGGATAGATATTTGAGAATCATTCACGTAAAGATAATAGTTCAATGCATGGAAGCTGATGAGATCATCCAAATGAAGTAGTATAGAAGGAGAAGAGAAAAGAGCTTCAGATAGAATTCTGTGGGATACCTTTGGTTAGAGGGACATGACCTGGAGGAGGATTCAGCAAAGGAGACTGAGAAGGAACCATGTGAGAGGCAGGAGGAGAATCAGGAGAGAATGATGTCCTAAAAACCTAGAAAGAAGAGAATGCCAAGGATAATAGAGTGATCAGTTGTCAAAGGCTGCAGGGAGGTCAAGGGAAATAAGAATTGAGAAAAGGCCACTGGATTTGGCAAATAAGAGATTGTTGGAAACTTTGGAGAGGTGGTTGGAAAAATAAGGCCAGAATTTGGGGATATAGAGGGGCATGAAATGACAGAAAGTAGAGGCATTCATTACAGAGGGTCATTTCAAGGAGTTTTGCCACAAAGAGTAGAAGAGACACAATACCAGTTAGCAAGGATGGACTTCCTCAAGTGAGGAAGTGAGGATTTTTTGAGGGCATGGGAGACATGAGCATGTTTGTAGGCATTAGGGAAGGTGCCAGGAGTCAGGGAGAGATTAAAAATAAGTAAAAGACTGGGGATGACAGAGGGGTCAACCTGTAGGAGGAGATAGGATGGAATGAGATTGTTTATACAGGATAGTCTCAGGTGAAGGAGGCAATAGTGGCATATGAGTGATAAGGTATGAAGAAGGGGGACTTCGCAGCCAGTAACTTCAAATTTTACTGTAAAATATGACTCAAGTTTCTCAGCTAAGAGGTTGGGGTTAGGGAATGCCATGGAAGGTTTGAAAAGGGATAAGAGTCAGTCACAACTGATTGAACTATAACAACAACAACAAAAGTTTGGAAAAGCTTCTGTGGAGACTGGAGAGTGAGTTTAAGGGAGGATTGATTTACACATCTAAGGGTTTGGGTGAAGTTGTTCAATATATATTTGGAGTAGACTTAATCGGAAGAGTTGTGTGATTTTCTCCACTTTCCTTCAAAAAAATTTGTAAAGGAGTGAAGGAAGTGATGGGGGGAGTGATCCAAAACCAAGGCTTGGCAGGGCATAATCAGTTACATTATAAGGGGGTTAGGGACCAAAAAGGGACAGTGTAGAGGTGAACTGGTTCAACAAGGGGTCAAGATGGAGAGAAGAGAGTAGTTAGCGCAGGGGTCAATGGCCTGGGAGAGAAGCAAGCCTGCAGGATTCAGGGACTGAAGATTGTGATGTGGATGAAGGGCAGGTTTTGGGAAAGGGATGAAGAAAGGAGATGAAAGACAAATAAATAATTTCAGACAGGGGTTTTTTGAAATTCTTGCACTTTGAGGTATTATATTTCTAGGTGATGACAAGATAAGTGAAGGGTATGACTCTGTGGTTGAAGTAGGCTGGAGGAATAGGTAATGGAAAATGAGCAGGTGGAGAAATTGAATGATTAAGGGGTCTGAGGGAGTGTCTATATATACATACGGATAGATAGATAGAAAGATTATATAGACATAGATATAGAGATAGAGATAGACGGAGATAGAGATAGACAAATAGATATTTCTTGAAGAAGCAACTTTTTGATAAGGGAAGGTTTTGAAGACTGAGTAGTGATTCAACAGTCAGAGAAGTGTAGAGGGAGGGACTTTCCAGGAAAAGGAAGTGTGTGAGGCAAAACACATCCTTAGTTGTCTCATTGAAAAGCTGCCTCCTCTCTAGGAGTTGCCAAATGCATGGTTGTGCCTACCTATCCAATTTCAGTTTGTGGGCTAGCATCCTCCAGTCATGCCCTCTGGTCTGCGGGGCATCAAGGCTGCTGCAGAGCTTCTGTCGAATAGGGAGTGGAATGCTGAAAGCATTGGGTCCTGTGATGGTGGTGATGGTACTTGCTGGGTCCAGCAGGGGAAAGTCGATGCCCGTGGGTTCCTGTATTTCAGTAGAGAAAACAACATAGCATTATTACTGGGGAAACAAAGGCAATCAGTATTTAATCAATGCATTAGATAGGTACAAGTGTGAGGTTCAACACAATGTAGGTTCTAAAAATAAATGACAAGAAGAAGATATGAAAAATTTGGTTGGTTGGAAGGGAGTAATAGAGGATGTTAAATTAATTTAATATCAGTCTGCATCAATAGAGATATAATGTCCAGGGAGCAAAGGAATAACTTCATGTATTTGTCCTGGTCAGACTATATCTAGAATGTTTTCAGTTATAGGCAATGCATTTTAGAAATAATACTGACAAACTGCAAAGCATCCAGAGGATGACGAATAACGATGTAGAGACTAAAAACCAGGCAGATGGAAGATGAGGTGAAGGAAGTAGGAAGCTTAGTGGAAGAATAGAAGACGTGAGGTGGGGCCATGATAGTCAGAATCATACATCAGAAGGGCTCTTTGTCACGTGGTGTTGGTGTTAGCACCTAAGGGTGGAAATTGTAGAAAGATCAATTTAAGTTTAAGGTAAGAAAACTGTTGTGAACAATTAAAATCTCTGTGGGCTTGGAATCATTGGAGATCTTCAAGCAGAAGGTAAATGACCACTTGGGAGGGATATCATAGAAAATTTCTATTGATTTGGACTAGATAATCTTGGCCTTTAATTCTATATGTATTTTCCTGAGAAAATAAGTGATGAATGATAGTCATCTACTATTTAATAAATGGCTACTATTTTCCAGATGCAGGGCTAAGCAAAGTGTTCTCTTTAGTCAGGAATTGGCTTCAGAGTTGCATTCAGATCTCACCAGTGACACGTTGACTATGATTGTGGGTAAATTACTTAAATTCTCCATCTAATCTCTAAGACAACAATTCCACAGAGAAAGTACTGGCCTGCCTTGATAGAAGGAGTTTCCTCATCTGGGAGCACCTTATGTAAATGTTTCTTCATCAGAAATATAGTTATTCCTTCCATGAAAGATCATGACTTTCCCCATTGCAGTTTCAATACCTTGCAAGTTGGCATGAGAAATAAAATGGGAAATGTGGGGGAGTTTTTAGGAAGCCAGAGATGACATGCAAAGGCCAGCAGACAACACAGAAAAAGTTTAGAAACTTAGATATTCATAAAATATGTGTATAATATTGTATAACATCCACATGTTTTATCTTTTAATACTATAATAATTTAGACTTCTTCTCTGGTATGGAGAGCCAAAAATTTTACATGAATTTTCTAGATCATAGGAATGCCATTCCCTTAACGCCTGTGATGTGGAAAGGATATCTGTATTTAGGCAGTAACTTTGCACAGTCTGTGGATTTATTGGTTCTTATAGAAAATAATTCTAGATAGAAAGCTCTGGAACAGCCCAAATATTGTTTTCTAAAGTTGTCCTTCAGGAATGAGCAGGAAAAAAGGCCACAGTAAAGCTTTTAAAGAGTCAGATTTCAAGGGGAAGGACCGCACCAGCACCCTGAGAAAGAACAGAGCTGACATTTAACTGCTAGAAGTCAGATCTGGTGGAAAACGTCTGACAAGAAGGAGAAAACCAGTGGGGAAATGGCAGGATAGGTCACCCCTTGTACCCCGACTTGGCTGCAGCTGAATGAAATGCTTGACATTTACTTTCTTGCCTCTTTCCCTTTCCTCAGGTGCTTCCCCTTGCCTGAAAGGCTTTCCCCCCCTCACTTCCACCTTGTGGAATCCCTGGCTTCCTTCCAAGCTCACTTCGGTTGCTACCTCCACCTGGGACCTTTGTGATCCTCCCCTCCCCTACTTTCTCTCACTTACAATTACTTTGGATTTATTTCCTTTTGTCCAACACCCCCAGATACCTTGTTGAAAGTAAGTTACTTGAGAGCAGTCCTCTTTGTTTTGGTCTTTAAGTCTCTATTCCTTAGCACTCAGCCTAGTATCTGACAGTTAGGAGAGTTGGGGAAACGGGGCTGAACTTGACGTTTCTTTAATACAGCAGACTTTCTGATAAGGAAATCCCAACTTCCCATACAGGTCATAAGCTTCCCTCAAACTTAGAGTCCCTAACTGATGCCCAGAACACTGAGAGATTGGGAATGGTCCAGGGTCCCCCATCCAGTGTGTGTCAAAGGTGGGACTTGACCCCAGGTCTTTTCAGCTTGCTATCAACCAAATCTAGCTGCCTATAATAGTAGAACAGCCAGTATGCACTTAATAATGTTTTCTGAACTGGATCGAACCATAGGAACCATATGAGAAGGTAGCAGATTGGAAGAAAAGCAATATAGCATTTGGAGCTAGAAGGAATGAATTTCCATTTTGACTCTGCTACTGAATATATGAGTAACTTGGGGGTAAGCCACTTCCCTTTCTTCAAACTGAGTTTTTTCATCTGTAATACTAGTGGGTTGACTTAGATGACCAAAATCCCGTGTGATTCAAATTGTATTAAAATAAGCCTGAATTTTTTCTTTGGGGAAGCAGAAAACATAGAAGATCACTTTTAGAAAAGAATGAATGAGTTAATAAAGTGCAAATCTAGTCTCTACCAGTGAAACCATACATTGATCCTTTAAGTAGATTCAGCCCCCAAAAGAGCATCAGTGAAAATTCTGACTCTCATCTGCAGGAGAAAACAGGAGCCAATCTAGTCATTACATCTGTGGATCAGGAAGGCAAAAGCAAATGTTGTCTGGGAACTATTAAAGCAATATAAGAAAATCAATTGAATCGACTTTAAAGTGGGTAAGTCCTGGGTGTTCAACATTAGTTGCTGGAGGAAAAACAAGCCAGATTCATGTCCAGCAGCAGACAAACCTAGGGCATAGTTAATGGTGTGCTACTAAGGCTATTCTGTGACCCTCTCCCTGCCAGCACCTTCAGAGCAGGCCTGGACCAGCGGCAGCAGCAGCCACCAAGGGCATTCTGAGTTATTCCTTGCAGTGGGAATTGAAGGAGCCAGTGGGTCTAGTGTTGACTTTGCAAAACTGAGCTTCATTTGTAAAGCTTTAACCAACACTCTGTTTTGCTGGTTATAGACTCATGCTGTGTAGTGGCCACTTTGCTGCATGGAGGGCAATTTAGAGGATAGCTAATTTTTGTAATAATATTCAGAGTAGTGTTGGCTCTAGTCACAGTACATAGATTCTTGACCCCAAATCTGGCACATTCTCTGTTCATGGACCATTTCATGGTTGTTTGTTTGTTTTAAAGCTCCAACACAACTGGGATTTTAAGATATTGACATGTGTCAGAATCCTACATAGCAGATTAAGAAGATGATATTGATACTGATGTACATTAGTGAATGCTTCATTCCAGACAGGTCTCTTCATCTTCCTGTTCTTCTTCTGCAGATCACACCTCCTTTATACTTTAGTCAAAAGTCATCATCTGATGGCCAAGATGGTGTTGAATTTCTCTATACTCAGCTAGCGTAGCTCTTGAAAAGGGTGGGGGAGCGTCTCCAGTAATTATGGTCTATATCTTGTCACTGGACCCAGATGGCTCCAGAAGAGAAAGTCAGGCTGGTGACCTTGTACAGTCCTTCATCACTTAAATCCAATGGCCCCATCTTCCTGATGTCATGGTCCTCTTCAAGAACAAAGAACAAATGACAACAGCAACAATTTCTTGAATGGCAAATATATGGTTTATCACAGAGCTCACATCCAAAGCATTTCTACCCTGCAGGATCTGTTAAAGTTTGATTCATCATCATAGCCTTTGAGAACCCAAGATCACCACCATACCATAATGAACCAATGAATGAATCCATTCATTAAATAGCTAGCCTTTATACAGCATGTTAAGGTTTATCCTTACTATATATCCTCATTTTACATATCAGAAAACTGAGGCTGAGAGAGGTCATGTGACTTGCCTTGAGTTACACATCTTTCTGACTCCAGATCTGGTGCTCTATCCATTGTACCACCCATCTACTTCTTATTGAGCACCTAAACTATGGCAGAAGGAACACAGTTCCTAAGTAGGAGTAGAAAAAAATCTTAAGTCCATGTAAGTAGAAGGATTCAATTCTTTTGCTTTTTAGCTCTAATATTAGTAGTGAGGCAGGGTATCCTTTCGGGTCTCAACACTGATACAGCAGTGGCTATTGATAGCACAATGTACTTGAGTTCTATTAAAGATGGTCATTACTTCCATTTATTTGGTAGGTAAAATTAGAGACTAACTAAATCTAGCACTTATTACAATAATTGTTTATGATTGTGGTTGTACCATCTGTCTTTGATGTTATGCTTTCCCTAGATGAATATATAATTTTACACCCAATAAATATCCAACCAGATGTTATGGGTAATAACTTCGATTCTCAGGACTCTGCAGAATCAGTAACTTTCCAGGGCCATCTCTACGTTGCCCTAAAGTTACTCAGAAGTCACAGTCCTGGATGCTCACTTCCTAGGTTTTAGGAGAATGATAAGTGCAGACAGAACAAGGGTTGAAATAGAGGCAGCACAGAACCTAAATATAATTCCACGTCCTCTAATTTTCCTGTAAAGGTTCTACATGGATAAGTAGATTAGACAAACAGCAGAGGCTGAAAGTGAAAAGGACACCCACATATGGAACTATTCTTATCTCTGAGACCATGGAACTGACTATTGAATTCAAATTTACCTAGCACAGTCTTGACCTTCCAATGCTGCTTTATTTATAGGGCACTTAGAGGCACCAACTTATATTTATATGTTGCCCCTTTTGCCCAAACTAAGTTAATTGCATGGAACTGAATATATTTTTATGAAAATGAAATGACTGATTAGGTATGCTGGAGTTCTCTCTCAATCACTAGTTTGTGCTGTCAGATCATTGCCTTGTGAGAGCAAAAGTCAAAAATCAATATGAGATTAGAAGAAAAAATAAAAAGGAGCAGCCACAGCATATAGAGTAGGGAGTTCCATCCATGGCATTACAGACTTAGAAGGTCCAAAGTTTCCTTTCAGAACTTCTATTCATGGTCATTTAGACAAGCTGACTTCTAGCTTGGCTTGAAGACCTCCAAAGACAAGGCTGTTTGTGGGGCAGGGAGGGAGCTACCACCTCCAGAAGTAGCCCTTTTGTGGAGCTCAAATTCTTAGGAAGTTTGGACTGACATCACATCAGTTCTAATCTAATTCATTCTAATTTCTTTGTACCTTCACTGTTACTCCTAGTTACACTCCTGGTGTCCAAGAGAACAAGTCTAATCCCTCTTCCAGATAACACCCTTTTAAGTACATGAAGGTAAATAGAAGATTCCTCCACACTCTCCTGCACTACAGTCTTTTCTTCTCCATGTTCAAGATCCTTACTCTACTCTGGTTGCCATCTTTTGGATTCTTGCTAGCATATATTGATAAGCCTCCTGAAACGTGGTGTCCAGAACTGACCACAATGCTTCAGACGTGGGAGATGGCATTTGGAAAATTGCATAGTGGTTTCTGTTACCACCCCCGCACCCCAGCTTCTCTGCAAAATACAGGCCAATCTTTGTAACACTGTTGATCTTTCGGTGACATTATATGATTACAAATCATGGAATACCACAGTCTATAAAGAATCAAAATTGTAGTTGACCCAAAGGGTAATGGAAAGATGGTTAGCAGATAATACAAATAAGCTGCAATGAAAGATTATAAACTAGAATAAGTGTAAGAAATTTTATCATGATGTATGAACAGAAAAGGAGATGGGGCTGATAACAAGTTGATAGTGATATACCTTGTTGCCTTTACTGCTACTCATTTAATGTGAAGAAATCTATATAAAGGAACCCTATATACTGCCTATACACCAGTCAGAGGTTTGTGGGAAGATGTGGACATCGTGCATATGGTAAGAAGGAGGGCCTGAATGGGTGGCCATCTGCCCTGTTGAATGGAGTGCTCCAATTAATGACATCATATATTCAGGGAAATAGTAGAAATGTTGCTGGAAAATGAAGATCAAATGTTTTTCTCTAGTGAATACTGTTTTTATTCTTTCTTTCATAGAGTAAAACAGCAGAATAAGTTGATTTGGTGACACAAAAAGTGACACTGTTTAGTTCATACAGATGGTTTATGTTTTCATTGTTTGGTATAGAGCCTAGATAGGAGATTAAAAGAAATGGCAAAAAGGAGAAGCCAAGGCATATGGAGCAGAGTTCCTTTTCTAGCCCTGTAGAACTTGAAGGTCTTGGGGTTCCTTTCAGGACTTCTATTCATGGTCACTTAGTGCAACCCATACTCTCTCTACAGGAGGGAGCAGTGTGGATCCTGGGGCAGTAAGAAAGAAAATAGTATAAGAGTCTGCGGACCAAGCATCCTCTTTTAGTTAGTGGAGATATGGCAGTCTTTAGGATGATTCACATAAGCACATGCTTCCTGAATATGGGCACAAGTTACCTTTGCACAAATTAGTTATTCCTATGTGATATGGTGGAAAATGTCCCGTATTTGTGGCCAGTTTATCTTGGTTCAAAACCCAAGTCTCCTGCTTACTATACTTGCAGATTTGACCAATTCACAACCCCAGAGACCACAGTTGCATCCTTTATAAAATAAGAGTAACATTGACTACATTATCTCTAATGTCCCTCCAAGCAGGTATTTCTATAATGATATTTCACGTCTTTTGGATGCAGGAGGAGGGCTGGAAGTCTTGATGGAAAAATAGATCATTGAGATACAAACAAAAGGGACTGCATGTAGACAAGCACACATACTAAATTTCCTATTTCTTCCTATTCTGGTCCACCATTCAATTTGGGTATTGAGAACAGAGAGAGACATACACACTGCAGGGGACACTAAAGCTGCTGCCTGCCATGTGGCCACTCGACAGCTGGCTTTAGGAAGAGGACTTCTTGGGTTGCCAACTTGAACTGGCATCACCCATCACCTGTGGTGATGGGGAACAGAGGGAAATAGAGTTGAGATCCAGGCCTGCAGCAGAGATGCAAGCTGCCAATTAAGATTGTGGGGAACATGATTGCCAAGGGGAATCCCAGAGTTTTAGGGTCTGCCAGCTATCATGGAACATGGAGGAGAAGTAAAGTGGGGACAGAGATCAACTTTTCCCTCTATAGTCTATAGTCTAGCCTATAGGTTTGTCCTTTCTCTTCTGTAGGTCTGCCCAGGATTAGAGTTCAGGAAGCACACACACATACACACACACACACACACACACACACACACACACACAGAAGCACACATATTCATATAACACCTATATTTCTTCCCTTAACCCCCTCTTCCCCAATCCAAGGTACTGAAGAGGATTTGCAGGAATTGATTAGATGGGATATAGACACTAGATTTATATCTTTTCTCTTTCTTTCTCTGCATAGAATATTTGGTTGAGATAAATTAGGAAATTTCCCAGATCATTCAATCCACTCATTTTACATTTGAGGAAAGTTAATCTCAGGGAGATTAAATGACTTGTCCAAAGTCTCACAGGCAATAAGTGTCTGAGATGGGATTTGAACCCAGATTCTCTGACCCCAGAGCCAGTGCTGTTTCTACTGTGAGAGTCTAGATGAATCATAGAACTGTTCCTATAATTTTTCAACAAATTGGACTATTATTTTATTTACCTCTAGATAAATATTGCATTTAGAACTAGTACCCACTATGCCCAAGGAGCAATCTGAATGTTGGAGCAATAAGAAGGAAGATAGTATAAGAATCTGTGGACTCATCTTCCTCTTTTAGTTAGTTGAGATATGGAAGTCTTTAGGGAGACCCAATTAGCACATGGAAAAGTAGAAGGCTAGATAAATTCTGTTGAAACCAGTTGACTGCTGTCTAGCTGGTAGATAAATGACACATTATACTCCCTTGCTGGTTAATTAATTAACTCATTAATTGAGTGACAACCTGTTTGTTATAGGTTTATGGAAACCAAGTTGATTACGCCTGTGTGACAATAAGAGTTGACTTGGACAACCACCAAGTACACACACAGCCCATACCACTGTTCTGCTTAGATGAACGTAAACCAAACTTTTTGGCACAATGGTGAAACCCAGGGCTTCCCAACTGTATACGCACAAAAGAAATTAGTTATACTTTGATTAGCAAAGTCTTGTCTCCTGGTAAATGTATCTTAGGTCGTATCAAGCATGGCAGTAGGGATGGGAGCAGGGGAGAGCTGGCTCCAGCATGACTTCTCTGACCCACTCTAGGAATTTCCATTCAGTTTTCTGAACTTCAGTTCCCTCACCCGGAAAATGAGAATTCTCCCTCCCTCACAGGTTGGTGGGGAAAAAAAGGGATTTGAAAACTTAAAACAACATAGAAATGCAAATAAAATAATGATAATTTTTATTTTCTAGGAAATTCTATTATGCTTAAGTTTGGCTCTTGCTCTTAAAACTGTTTAAATCATTTCTGGAGTACCTGGGGGGCTGGGGCAGAGGGGATAGTTTGAACCTTTCTTTTTCCTTCCCTTGGCCCTAACTTCTTAGCTCTCTTCTCTCCTGCCCACTTTTTCTCCATTCTCACTGGGCCCTTTGCTAATTTCTCGTCGAGGTTTTTTCTCAACATATTGATCATATCACTACCCTTTGGGTACTATTTAACACCTACAGTTTCTACTCTCTCAATCTTCCAATGAATGAGAGGCCAGGGGCAAAGATGTGCTTAAATGTATTTGCCAAGAAGATGAATGGGTGAGGAACATGCATGAGGGCTTGTAGTGCATGAAAGAGCATACAAATCCTTGGGTTGTAGAGTAAAGGGCTAGACCCTCCAGCTGGAGGGCAATAAGGTCCAGAGATAGTGTGGTTCAGTAGAAAGAGCCCCAATTAAAGTCTAAGGCCTTTGGCATAGATCCCACTTGTCCCATATGTGTGGATTTGGGCAAATCATTCCCCACCCCTGTCCGAGCCTCAGTTTTCTTATCTGTAAAATAAGGTGATTGGTCTGGATGACCCCTTAGGCTCTTTCCAGCTCTGGATACATGATCCTATAGACTTTGTAATATGGGATGGACATGTGTGCAATTAAGTTTTGTCAGGAAAAACTGGAGATAATGACGCTGAGCTAATAAAACACAAACAGGAAAACCAAAACATCAGTTTGACTGTATAAAATGTTAATTGCATTCCTTTTTTTGTGAGTGACTTACCAAATGGTCTAATTACCTTGCAGCAAAAAGTGACAATACATGTCATCAAATGTGTATCAAATTATGCTTATTCTAAGTTGTATTTGTGTGTTCAGTCTCCCTAGTTCATTGTCCATGAGATGTAATTGCCTGCTCACTACGTGATGTCCTAACTCAGCTCTATAAACTAGTTGATAGCAAATGGGCAGTTATGGAGCAGGATTTTATTTTATGGACTTCCTAATTCATCTTTCTCCTCTGGTACATAGAATGGGCTCCACAGGAGAACAGTGTGATGGGCTTTTTTCCTGTCTCCAGTTCCAGTCACAAAAGATGACCATTTTCTATTTCTACAGCCTTTCTTATTTTTTTCTGTTGACATGATTAAGGAAGACACATGAAGGCAACAGGTGATACCGCCTGCCTGCTCTGGGCATTCTAAGACACTTCCTATAGACAACATAGCTTAGTCACTAAAGCAGCTGCTGTTGAGCTTGCCGGGGCCAGATTTTGTTGCTGATGAAGGAGAGGTATGACTTTCCTACCAAAAGGCCAGAAGGAGACCCCAGAGTGGCCCTCATGTCATGGTGAGATGCTGTGGGGCATAGATCCCTGATGCATGTCTACTGATTTCAGTTAGAGAACAATATTGTTCAAAGGATGATAGATCTAAAATTGGAAGGAACTTTGAAGGTCATCTTGTTCAACCCTTTTCTTTTACAGGTGAATAAACATATAGACCAAGGGATTTGCTCACAGTCATTATTCAGGGAACCCCCTCCACAACTCATTTTGGTTAGCCAAGTGAATTGTCGCAACATTGGAATCATCTATTTTTTGGGGGTAAAGGATTTCAGGGTTCACCTCAAGAAAAATATGCTAAGTGATCTCCAAGATCCCTCTATTTAAAGATGAAGAGTCATAAACTATAGTAAAGACAGCACTATCCTGGGAATCCTGGCTTTTGAATTTGGTGTTCATTCCACCTGCCAACTATCTGTGTGAGGCTGGGCAAGAGCCCTGTTTAGAGGAAAAAAGGGGTGAGCACAACTGCCATCCATTTGCTTGGCATTGATAGCATATGTATGATTTAAATATGTTCTTAGAAACTCCCATGAGCATTAGGATTTTGGAAATCCTAAAAGTCAGTTGTTTTTTATCAGGGTTTGACATCATAGCTACATCAGCTACTCTTCTATAAATCCCCAGATTGCATTCAAATAACTCATACAATAGCTAGATTCAAACCACTGACCCAGAAGCAAAAAGCAGTGCCCCATATAATCCCTCTGTGTCATCTACAACTTGGCCTTTTTTCTCTTCCTTTAAATTTGTCCACTTTCCTTGGATAAAAAGTCATTTGACTTTCTGAACAGCTGCTCTATCTGGAGGGAAGTCTCTGTGTCAAGTTTGCAAAAGAATTAGTGTTCTTGGTACACTAAAGCAAGAATGACAGTTCTTCAGTTATGACTATCCTAGTCAAAGCTGCCTTTTCTCTGTGAAGAGGGTGGCAGAGCGGGTGATGAGGGGGAGGGCTGAAGGCCTTTCATTTGTTGGTGCATCTGATGCACCTTTTCATCTGGCAGCAAATGAGCACCCCTAACAGAAAGCGTGCATCAAAAGAATCGCTCTCCTCCCCCTGAAATTATGCAGCTTTTGTTGTCACTGGAGCTCGGTGGTTATTGAACTTTGCAGACCTGCTGGGCCCAAAGAGTGAAAACACCATCCAAAGCCAGCGGGGTGGTACTGTGTGCCTCAGAGATATGGCTTGTGCAATGGAAGGCATTGGCAGTTGCTATGGCATTGTGACACCAAAATCATTCCTTATGAATGTCACTAGGAACTGTGACTAAAGTGGTTTATGAGTCAAAAGGCTCATGGAACTCCAGAAGGAAAAGATGACTGAACCTCGATGGAACATGGGAAAGGGACTGAGGGAGATAAGTCTCTAAATGTGAGATAGAGAGGAAGACAGGCTGAGCAAACTGGCATGCCATTTGTCACTGTATGTAGGGCAAAGTTGTCTCTTCAGCTAGCTATGTAGTGCTCCTGAAATTGTTCAACGTGGCCACCATAGGCTCAGCCAGTGGTATAGAGATGAGGTCGCTAAGAATCCCAAAGTTTTAAGTGCTGAATCTACTTCTGTTCACTTTTATTTCTCTAAAGGTTACAAAGTTTTAGACTATAGTTTTTGGAACCGGTTAAAAGAAGCAATCCATTCTTCATTTTCTTCCTTCTCATTAAGGGAGTCCAGAGAAATAGTTATTTATTTAAGGTAAATCAACAAAATGTCAAGCAAAGTGTGGGAAGGTGTCAGTAAAGAGAAACTGAGAGGGCACACACAAGAAAAAAATGCATAGATTTTGTATCTTTCATTGGAGTACCCCATCCCAATGGAAAAGAGTGACAAATGCCTGCCGTCCATCTAGGGACACATGAGAGGAAGTAAGAAGAGACCACAATGAAGCTTCTATTTTCCTTCACTCTCAAGGAGGGAGAGTAGCATGAAAGAGTCAGAGAGAAACTCATAGAGCTTTTTCTACTTGGTTGTAAGAAGGAAAGTTTGGAAAAACCAATGAGGAGAAAAAGATGGTAACTATGGGGAAGGTGGACATAGCAAGTTTATATGTGTATGTGTGTGTTGGAGAATATTCCTACAAGTATTTCTCACTTATAGTCTTTGTTTTACAAAGATGTCACAAGATTTCTTTAAATAATTAGGTTTCCCTACTGTGTTTAAAATATGAATTTAATTGCATATCTACCTTTTAAGGAACACATACATTGCATGAGCTGAGGCAGAGAGATGATCCCTTCCCTCCAGCCTGCCTCTTTCTCTCCTGTGAACTAGAGAGGTGGCAACTTCCCTGTTTACCTCTGACACTGTACAGGAGAGCTGGAAGATCTGTCCTTCTCCCTCTACCTGCCGCACGCAGAGCTTACAAACTAACTCCACTGTGCTCAGGCTGAATCTTTCCAAGGTGAAGGTACAATGGAGATTTCTTTGACAACCGCTCCAGATATGGTAAAAAGGAATTTCCTATAGGACAAACAAATGAGATGAAATGAAATGAAAATTCTCAAAATCTAAAAAAAAGGAAATTGTTTCAAAAATCCACCAAGAAATAACTTAATAATGATAAAGCAACTCACATTTCTATAGAACTAGAAGATATTGATAGGACACTTTGATAGGACAAGGAGGGGGGGTAACCTTAAAGGGGGGATAGATAGAGACAACACATATGTTTATTTGTTAATTTAGCTCCTGAATGAGGAAGCTTCTTCTGCCAATGCAGGTCAGCACCTTTTCCATATGTCATAGTACTTATGTGTCAGAGGCTCTGAGGCTAGCTTGTTATCCTCTATATCCTAGTGCCTCTAAACCTAACACACACATATGTGTGTATATATGTATATATGTACACACACATATATATTCAGCATACTTTCATATATATATATATCTTCATCTTTCATATGACAGGTGCTTAATAGAAATTCACATCAAAAGATACCACTAATAAAATCTTATTGGTTAGAATAGGGCTTATCTTATTAGAATAGGACCTTTCCTAGAAAAACAGGTAGGCCCTAATTAAAAAACAAAAACAAACCAAAACAACATTTAAGTAGCAGTTAGGAAGATACCTTGTCATTTCTCTAGGAAATGACACATTGAACTGATTTAAAGAATCGCAATATCTCTAAGACTGTAAATCACAGAGGAGGTGCTGATCTCCATGGATACAGAGAATTTCCTTTTCAGAAGTTCCCTACACCAATGAAATTGCAGATCTAATCCAGTGTCTCTTACTCAATGAAATAGGACATTGGTGTAAGTCTAAGGGAGGGATCTGTTGGATTGCATTGCTCTGGATGTCAGATAAGAAATCTCAGGAGAGCTGAGACAGGAGAAAGGACAGTAGTTCAATCAGAAAGATTTTTTTAAAAGAGCATGATCATATTTAGGCAAATTAAACAACAAAAATGCAGCATATGAGCATTTTCTCCCATGGTATTTGTCACTATTTTAAATATGCAAATGAGCCAGAAGTATATGTATAAATGTATGTATATGTAAATATACACACACAAATAGAAACATACTTATATACACATATACATGCATATGTGTGTATATATACACATATATACACATACACAGATATGAACACACATTTAAACACACATATATACACACAATACACACATATATATCTAGATAGATAGAAAGATAGATAAATAAATAGATAGATAGATAGATATAGGCAGGAATGTAGAAGGAAAGAATTCCCTTTGTCTCCTTGGAATGAAATATGTACATTGGCTGATGTTAATAAGTAAATACTAGATCTTTGGCTTGGATGCACATACAATTCATGTGGTAACTCATTGAAATGTAGTTGAACTTTCTGGGGCTAGCTATCAGAAGGTTTGTGCTGTGGGATATTTAGGTCTAACTGATTTAGTATAAAGGGAATTCCTCTGAGAACTCACAGGATGAGTGGAATAAGGTTGGGGTCCAACAGTTTAAAACCTGTTATTTTATTGACTTTAACCCATAGAGCTTTAAAAAAACACCCCCAGTTTTAGTTTCTATACTGAGGTTCCTTCTCAACTATCCAAGTTAAATTACAAAACTGGCAATGCTGAAGTTTAATTTGGATCATATGGGGAGACCACTCTTGCTTGAAAGCAATCCAATTTAAGGATAAACAGTACTTCCTCCCTCTTCCTCCTCACCCTGCTCCCAGTAAATGCATTTGGAGACTGGATTTGCTGACACACTACAAATATTTCTGGGGAAACTTATTAGGAAGATTAATTCCTTCTCTTCTTAAAAACATATTATTTTTTTTCAACCATTTGGAGCCAGTCTCAGAATATCCCAGAGATGCACTCTCCCTAGAGATTAATTTAGAAAAGGGGATGGGGAGGAGGAAGCAGGGATACAGTTCCAGGTCCCTTGTATTTTCTTCTGATTTGTATTTTCACCTTTTCACACCTTCAAGCCCTAACACTTTCACTTTTGCTTGGGACTCTCACCTGGTACTTAGCAATCAGTTTACTTTTCCAGAGGGAATGGGCTATGTCATGAATTGACAAACGCAAGTTATGGGTACTGCCTTTGAAATGAAGAGTCTTGGGTTCTTCTAAGAGTTGCCCTCCCATCTGTCTCTCCAGCTGCAGAACTTCCTAAAAAGAAACAAAGATGGCAAAAAAAAAAGTTAGCAACAAGCTGTGTCATTTCTATCAACTCTCATCAAATGAGCAGATTCCACAATCCTACCAATCCGGAATCAACTAGATCCCAGCTACCTTCATGAGCAGTCAGCTAGCTTTTGGAGGGAAGAAGCTGCGAGAATGGATCCTATTTCCTTCTCTTCAAAAGTCTTTAACTGCTATCACTGCTTCAGAAGAAGAATGCAGAAACAGTGTGCCCACCAAGGTCACAAGGTGACATCATGGACTTTAATTGAATAGAGCAAAGTCTTGAGCATTTCAAACCTATCTGCCCAGAGACATCCTTCAGCAACAGATCCTTCACACGCTATGTCCCTTCCAGCTACTCTCTTATTGATTTTTTTGGAAAAAAAACCCACACCAAAGATTTAAACAAAAACTCACTAATAAGTACAATTACTTAAGTAAGTTTAAGTAAATTTAAATTAAGTAAATTTAAGATTATATCCTAAGGAAAGTATATATTCAATCCAATTCCTACTTATATGTATTTGTGTATACATGCACACATATACAAATGTATGTGTGTGTCGGAAGGCTATGCGTATGTGTTGTCTGTGTGTGTGTAGGAAGACTTGTTTTTCACTGACCAAAGGAAAAAGCAGATTCATTATTATATTTTGGCTGATAAAAACTCCATCTCCATACGTTTGGAGAAAATGCACTAAACTGTACGGAAGTTGAAGTTTATAATGGTGACCCTGAGGTATTTCAATATTATCCGCCATCAGAGACTGATTTAGTTGTGTTTTGGTTAGTCTACTTACTAAGGCAAGAATACCTGATACATTGCAGAAAGGTTTTAGGCATTCATTCATCCATTCACTTACTTGGATTAAGATATAAAACACTATGCCAGGAATTGAAGATGTACAAATAAACAAGATATGGTCCATGTTCTTAAAATGAAAGTAAAAGTGCATTTTGAGTTAACGCTTAGTTAATAAGAAAGGTAAATTTAAAAGAAAAATGCCTAGCTTCCAACTTGGCTAACTGAAGTTTTATTTTAGACTGAAACAACATTGGGACATATACTGTATACACTAGGGTTTCTCAAACTTATTGGAAAAGACTAATGAGGCATTTTCAAGAGAATAAAAACAAACTGCCCCTGAGGGGGCCCACACCAGGAGTTCCTGCTACTGGGGTAGAGGTTAGTGGATCCCCTGTTCTCAGGAATTCTGAGCAGCAGGTGGGCTAAAGCTGATCAGTTGCTTGCAGTAAGTCTGATACCAAAATGGTGAGCCTCTGGGTGCAGAGTGGAAGGGGGTTCACTAAGCTGCTTAGGAAAGGGCAAAACAGCTCAGGGCAGAAATAGAAGGTCAAAATTCTTGTGTTGATCAGCAGTAGGATAAGATATCCAGAAAGAGGAAGGAAAGAAGGAAGGAAGGAAGGAAGGAAGAAAAGAAGGAAGGAAGGAAGGAAGGAAGAAATGAAAGAAGGAATGAAGGAAGGAAAAGGAAGAAAGGAAAAAGGAAAGAAGGAATGAGGAAGGGGTAGAGGAAGGAAGGAAAGAAGGAAAAAAGGAGGGAGGAAGGAAGGAAAGGGAGGAAGGGAAGAAGAAAGGAAGAGAGAAAAGGAGGGAGATCACATGGGTAGTAACTGTCACAAGAATGGCTTATGATTGCCATTTGAATACTCTTTTCTCTACATTACTATACAATGAAGTGATGTGTCTCCTTTAGCCTTTCTTTGCTGTTACCAAAAGCATTGCACTTAGCAAGTAAGATACAGGGAACGGGGTGGGGCAGGGGCGTGGGGTGGGAGATGGAAGTGTTAGCAAGCTACTGATGCTCACACTAAGCAGATAATGTGCTTTCAGTCTCAAGGGAGGATTTCTATAAGGTGCAACTAGCTCAGCATGACATACCAATTGTAGAGTCTAAACAAGTCTAGAATGTAAGCAATGCTCCAATTCAGAAGTATATCAGCCTTAATATTTGTTTAATGAACTCCAATCCATAAGGGTTTAGTCCAATAAAGACTCAGCTAGCAAACTTAATTGATTAGACATACCACGGCTTCATTTCAAACTGCCTTATAAATGATGAAATGCAAGAAACGATCATTTGGTCCAACCAGTATTCTGGCTAAAATCTATTACTAAGAAATAAAAATCCAATACTGGCTAGGAAATAGGGGAATGAAAACGGAGAGCTCTTTTCATTCATGTCTAATGGTAAATGAGAGATGGAAATCCTCTATTTCACAGAGAATGTAAATTCCCTGTTGCACAGAGGTGCAGGAACTATTTGCTTTTAATTACTGGCCATCAATCAGTGATGCTGTTACCTATGGTACTCCATGAAACTCCTGCACTGGTTCCCCCCTCTACACGCTCTGTATTGAACTGGATGGCAAAGCTTACCCTCTTCATGCCTTTGCTTAATGTACTCTACGGGGCCTCAACAAGTCAGATGAGTAAGAACATCCCCCAGTCACAAATACTGACGCAATTCTCACTCACCCGGAGATCCCTGAGCTACACATTTCATCTTGACAGAGGAGGAAGGAAAAGAAAAGCCAGAAATAATTGAAGTTGCTTTTGCTTCAGCAGTGATGTATAATAAGCATATGTTGATCATGTTCATTGTCTAGTTAGCATAAAAGAGAAAGCTGATGTTCCCAATGAACCTGGCGCCTGACAAATTCTAAAGCTAAAATGATGTTTGTTTATAAGTCATTAAAAGAAAAGAAACATAATTAGAAATCTTTTAGATTACAGCGGTGCCAATCAATCAGTTCTAGCTTCTTTCCAGTATGGCCTAATTACCCCATCAAGATGTCTAAAGAGCAATCGATAGTAATTGTCTGATTACTATAGATCTTCATTATGTCCAAATTATCTCCCTAGGATGTCTAAAAGAAGATGTGTTGTATTCTATGAGGTAATTGGATCCAACAATATATCAAACCTGCATATTCTCCAAACAGCAAAGATCACTAAGGGCTTTGTAGTTTAAGAGATGTTGGTGTCATCCTAAATTTTCTTAACGTGAAAGGCCACCCAAAAACCTAAACAGCCAGAGCTTGGAATTTTAGAATCCCAGACTTGAAAGCTGCAAGGAACCTCAGTCACCATCTACTCTAAACTATACAGTGATTGTATAGTGATCCCTATACTTGACAAATGGTCATTCACCCTCTGCTTGATGACCACTAAGGAGGGGAAATCATCACTTATTTAAGCAGTCCATTTCATTCTTTGATAGCCATGAAAGTAATAAGGGCACCTAGGTGGCACGGTGTGCTGGGACTAGAGTCAGGAAGAATCATTCTCCTAAGTTTAAATCTGGTCTTAGACACTTGCTAGCTGGGTGACCCTGGGCAAGTCACTACATCCTATTTGCCTCTGTTTCCTTATCTGTTGAGTGAGTTGGAGGAGGAAATGAAAAACCACTCCTGTATCTTTGCCAAGAAAACCCCAAAAGGGGTCATGAGGAGTCAGATATGACTGACAACAAGAAGGGCTACTAAATCTTGTTTTCTTCTTCCCTGACATTGAGCCTAAATGTACCTCTTTAGAATTTCCCTGGGTTGTTGCTGGTTCTGCCGGCAGGAACCAAGAGAACAAGCCTAGTTCCTCCTTGTCTTGATAATACATTATTTTTGTTTTAGTATAATCTAGTGCCTCTGATTGAATAGTGCGTTTAAAGAAGATCTTCCCCACCCATTATGATTTGTAGGAACGCACACCTTTTGTTAGTGAGGAACTGGTTCTCAAGGGTTGTGATGCCCTCTGGCTCTAAAATATGTTTAAGTACACTAAGGTAAGGTTTTCTTTGGGGTTTAGTTTTGGAAGAAGGTTTGTGAGCCAGATGAGACTCTGGGAAGCCACTAAGCAGCCCCCTGGCTTTGAAAACCCAGATGTTGGTGCTTCCTTCTGGTAACTATGCTGGTATGGAATGGTCAGACAGTTGCATCTGTCTGTTGATCTGTGGTGTATGTATTGCTTATGTCAGACAGTTGGAAGCATGTCTGTTGATTTTGATTTCTCTGTATTTTCTCTGAAGTTCATGGTGCTTTTCCCCCTGGAATGATACATGTGCTTGATTAAAGTGATTGTTGACCCCTCAAAAGTTGCCTTTCCTTTTCGAAAAGCAGATCTAAGAACCTGTGATAGTAGACTGTCCTGTGTATGTTGGGGTGCTTTTACACTCCTCTATATTCCAGTCCTCCAACTAGCTGGAGGCAGCTCTCATATCTCCCCTGAGTCTTCCTTTCTTCATGCTAAACATGTCCATTGCCTTTAATTAATCCTTCTATGTTATAGCCTCAAGGGTCTTCCCCATAACAATTGCCCTCCTCTGGATACTTTCTAGCTTTATACAGTGTAGAATTAATGTAGAATTTAATGAATCCAAGCCTGAGCTAGAGTAAAAGCAGGGATAGAGGGATGGAAGCTGTGGATTTTTTGGTGGAGGAGACTCCTTTTATCAGTACAGAACAACACTTTTCTATAACTCTTCTGTCCTGAGAGCTCTTCTCCCTCTATACTACTTTACTTGATGAACTCATCAGCTCCCATGAGTTTAATGACCATCTCCATGCTGATGATTCTCAAATCTACCTATCTTGCCTTAATTTCTCTGCTGATATCTACAATCTCACACCTCCAAGTGGTTTTCAGACACATCAGATTGGATATCCGGTAGACATCTTAAACTCAGGATGTCCAAAGTGGAGCTCACTATCTTTCCCCCTAATACCCTACCCCTAGCTTTCCTAGATTTCTCTAGATGGTGACACCATCTTCCCAGTCCCTTAGGCTTGCAAGCTAGGAGTCATACTGGTTTCCTTACTATCTCTTCCATCTTATATCGAAACTATTGCCAAGGATTGATTTCACTGTTGCAACATCTCTCAAATGCATTCCATTTTCTCCTCTGATACTACCTCCACTTTAGTATAGGACTTCATCACCTCATGCCTGGATTGTTGCAGTAGCCCGATTGCAGATCTGCCAACTTCAAGATTTTTCCTTCTCCAATTCATCCTCCATTCAGCCTCTAAAGTGACTTTCCTGAAGCACAAGTTTGATCATGTCACTCTCCTACTCAATAAACTCCAGTGGCTCCCTATAGCCTCCAGGATCAGATACAAAATGCTCTGTTTGGCATTTAAAAACCTTCATAACTCAGCCCCCACTCCCTTTCTGGTCCTTTTACATCTGATTCCCTAACAAGTACTCTTTGATCCAGTAACACTGGCCACCTGGCTCTTCCATGAACAAGAAATGTCATCTCTTAGCTCTGAGCATTTTCTTTGGCTGCACCCATGTCTGGAATGCTCTCCCTCCTCTGATCTGGCTACTGACCTCTATGACTTCCTTCAAGTCCCAGCTAAAATCCCTTCTCCTTAACCCTTCTTAATTCTATTGCTTTCCCTCAGTTAATTATTTCCTAGTTATCCTGTAAAAAGCTTGCTTTGTGTATTTTTTTTTGCATATTGTCTCTCCTATTAGATTATAAGGTCCTTGAGGGCAGGGACTGTCTTTTGCCTCTTTCTGTATTCCTAGCACCTGGCATAATGCCTGGAACATAGTAGGCACTCAAAAATGTTTATTGATGTATTAATTCCAAACAGCATGGAGAGGTTAAGTGACTTGCTTAGAGTCACCCAGCCAGTGTGTATCAGAGAAAGAAATGGAACATGGGTCTTCCTGATTCTGAGACTAGATCTCATTCCATTACATTGCCAAGCTCTTTTGCATGAGTTTTAAATCAAGGAACCAACCAGTATTTGTTAAGTACCTATTATGTATGAAGCACCAGGCCAGGAGCTGGGGATACAAATGAAAGACAATCTTGGCTCTCCTGGAGTGTATATACTATTGGAAAGGGAGGGGTTATAATGTGTTTGAAGATAAACACAGAAAGGATGTGTACAAAGTAAATATGGTGATTTTGGAGGGGGAACAAATAACTGCAGGGATGAGCTAAGGTCTGTTGAAGGAACTGGTCCCTGAGGTGAGCTTGGAAGGGAGCTAAGAGTTCCAAGGGATAAAGAGGGAGAGCATCCCAGGCATGGAGAAGCGCTTTGGCAAAAGTATATATCAGGATATGGAACCTTATATATAAGAACAGCCAACTGGGCAGTTTGGATGAAATGTAGTTTGCATAACAGGGAGCAATCTGGAATCAGCCTAGAAAGATATAGCAGAGTAAGCTTATGAACGTTTTTGTGTGTTAAACCAATAGTTTGTATCATTGTACAGGAAATGAGTAGACATTGAAGCTTCCTGGGAAGAGAAGTGACAAGGTCCAACCTATGCTTTAGAAAAGTCCTTTTGGCCATTATATAGAAGGGTCAGAGCAGGAGAAACTGATGACTGGGGAAATCAATTGAAGGATTTCTCCAGGAGTCCAGGTGAGCAACGATGAGGGACTGAACAGGGTGATTTGTAATGTGAATGAAGAGAAGGAATGGGTGTGTGAGATGTTATGAAGATAGAATTGAAAAGACTTGGAAAGTGATTGGATTGGTGGGGAGTTATGGGGGGAGCATGAAGAATAAACGGTGATTCCAAGATGACTTCCCCAGGTGACTGGAGGTGCTCTCAACAAAAACAGGCAAATTGTTGAAGCTGGGGCAAGTTTAGGAAGAAAGGTAATGCTTTCTGATTTGATCATGTTGACTTGTTGAATCTGAGTTATCTGTGATGTGCTCAGGTGGAGAAATGTGGCAAGCAGGACTGTAGGACTAAAGAACCAGAAGCCTTGTTTTCCTTCTTTAATTAAACACTTAATTTTAGCATGAATAAAACTTTAGCTAGACAGCACAGAGAGTAATGTCATATCAGAAGACCTGAGTTCGAATGTCTGTCACCTACTACTCTGTGTGGCCTTAGTAAATCACTTAACTATTTGGGACCTCAGTCTTTTCCTTGATAACATGAAAGGGTTAAACTATCAGATTTCTACGGTCCCTTCTAGACCTAAATCTATAATCTCATGAAAGAAGAGAAGGGGGAGAAATAGCAATTCCCTTGAAATCATTTTTGTCTTTTTTATTTTATGTTAAAATAATTTATATGACAAATACATAAAGACATGGAAAACAATGTTGACATGGAAAGTGGAATGTAACCAAATCATGTTTTCAGAAAGAAACATAGCTTTCTTTTTAATGAGGTTATCCTTACTACCTATAAAATTATGCTCCCCTTTGGATCTCCTTAGCTTTCTGTTAGGCATTTCAAATAGCTTGTCTCATTCCAAGATTAAACCTTCTTCTCTTGCAGGAGGGAGGGGTTTATTTCTAGTCTCTATAGGGCTGTTCCTACCTCTTCAACTCTGCCCATGGACATATTCTTTTCTCAAGAGCCTGCTATCTTGGACAATACAATGAGGTCTCTAACCTGTCTCTCCCCATGACAGCAAAGATGTGCGAGAACAGAAGAACCCAATAGTGAACAGGGCAAAGAGCAGAATATTTGCGGCCAGCACCTCTATGTTGGACAGAGATCAGTACAAGCCTGTGAGATCTGTTTCATTCACAGCAGGTGATGGATGCCTGCTGAATGAGCCACCAAAGCTAATACTGAAATGAGTGTATATTGACTTGGGGAGAAATAGCAGACTACTCAAACTTACAGATAGAAAGAAGAAATTCAGCTGCTGGATTTTATAGAAACCAGTTCATCTGAGAGATAATGGAAGCCACAACCTATATTATTTAGAATGTTATCAAATTTGGACACTTTTCAAGGCTGTACATTTGAAGGGATATGTTATAATTTGAAAGCTTAACTGCCTCTTAGGATATTTGAGGATAAATATTTTCTGTGTTAGAAAGGGAGAAATGGAGTAGAACAGCAAAATAATATCTATTGATTGCCTACTATGTGCTAGGCACTCAATGAGCAAGGTCCTGGGTATGCAAAGCCAAAAGACGAACAAACAAACAAAAAATCAGCCCCTGTCCTTGGGGATCTTACCTTCTACTTGGAGAGGGAGAGATTCACCACATATACAAATAAGTTTGCTGAGACCTTTTCATAGAGGATCATAGTTCCAGAGCTGGATAAGGCCATTGAGTCTAACGCCTGAATTTTACAGTAAGGAAGCTGACACCTACGGAGGTGATGTGACTTGCCTGAAGACATGCAGTCACATGCTTCATAGGTGGAATGCTCCCAGCTCATCCGACTGGAGAACAGGCATCAGGAAAGGGTCTACACAAAAGGAGACCCTATAGTTGAGACTTCAAGGACTGTCCAGTCTAATCATCAAGGCCAGCCTTGCTGGAGATGGCATGTCAAATAGCTAAAACAGGAGTGCGTGACATAGGAGATGTGGCTAGAAAATGTGGGATAAGCTAGACTGGGGATAAACCTTGCTGAGGAGTTTGTATTTGATCTTAGATATGACAGAGAGCCAATGGAGCCTCTTGAGCAAGAGAATGACCTGTACTTTGGGAACATTGTTTTGGCAGCTTTGTGGAAAGTAGATTTGGAGGAGAAAAAGACTAGTAGAAAGATGAATTAGGAAGCCATTGTCTAGATAATGGTATGAACTAGCCATGTGAGTGGAAAGGAGAGAAATATGAAATGCTGTAGGGGTAGAATAGATACCACTTGGCCATTGATTGGATGGAAAGAGGTTTGAGGAAGAAGAAAGCTGGTAAAGGGGATAGAGAACTGAACCTAGAGTCAGAAACATCTGAGTTTAAATCCAGCTTCAGGCATTTAGCTATGTGATCCTAGATAAGTCATTTAACCTTTGCCTACCTTTGTTTTCTCATCTGTAAAATAGGTGTAATAATAGCAGCTACTTTCAAAGGTTGTTTTGAAGATCACACATGAAGTGATATTTGTAAAGCACTTTGGAAACCTCAAAGTACTATAGAAATGCTACAATAACAATAAATTATTACCAGGGGCAGCATAAAAATTCAATTACTAGCATTTTTCTAAGCTTGGGATTTATGTTTACTAATTTCTAGCTAATAAGAGTAGGCAGTTTTTCCTAAATCAGTCACTTAAAAAAATGTAACTGAACACCCGGGGTAAATAGAGCAGCAAGTCAGATACTTCGGATGAATATTTGCCAACAAATACCTCACTTGTCCTGGTGATGCCAATAGGCTTATGGCACAGGGGTTGAGGGCTTCTGAGGACTAAGGATTCCCAGGATCAAATTCTATCCTCCATGAACTAAGCCCCTGTTCCCATGTGCTGAAAGCCTCCTTCTGTTCTCTCTGCTTGACATCAGTATTTCCCCCTAGATTCTGCTGCTCCAAGGCAATTCACAAACCCCTGAGTTCTTCAAGTGTAGTGATTTCATTTGCAAATTATCTTCTGTTTAAAAACCAACTCCAGTTTCTTTTTGTTATCTGTTAGCAAAGACAAGCCGGAAGGAGGTTCAAGGAGGTGCTCTGGATTCCCCTTTCTCTGCTCTTCCTATCCCGTCCTAAATTGGCCAATCTCAAGATGCCCCCATACCCAGAGAGCTTTGGGCAGTCTCAGGTGAGGGACAGCCCCAGCATCCGCACTTGTGACAGGACAGTCACTTCCAAAAGATGAAAGAAAACCATGACTAAGCAAATGAAATATGGGCTAACTTTCCACTACTCTTTTTCTAGACAAGGAAAAAATGTGATTTAGCACTTAAGATGATGAATCGTTTACTTGAATATGGAGACTAACCAGTGGAGATGGGTTCCTTACCTTCCAGGGCTTACACTGAACACCTTAACTAGGCTGGCATATATGGAAAGGCTTATTATCAGTAAATTGGTCAATAGATGCTGACCTTTTTGGTCATAACAAACCATGACAAATAAAAGACAAAAGATGACACTCATCGCCCTGATATTCAATAGATTTGGACAAAATGGGGTAGAGGGTGCTGAGAGTGACCCATTCACCTAGAAACTCAAGGTCAACATGTACTAAGAAACCAGCCAAAAAAAAATTATATTTGTGTAGGAATTTAAGGTTTACAAAGCACTTTCTCATCATGAACTTGTAAAGTATGTAGCACAAATAGTATTAAAGCCCCTATCTTATAGATAAGGAAACCTAGGGATAGAAAACTGAAGTGTTTTGGGTCATAAGCTAGTATCTAAGTGTGGTTTTAACCCAGATCTCTCAAGACCAAATCTGGTACTTTCCATGAAGTCATGCTGCAGAGACACAGCCTACTCATACTTCCGTCTTTGTATAATCTCAGAAGACCTCCTGTTTGTGCAGGGCAGTATTTTTCTTTGATTTTATTACAACCCCTTTCAGAGGTCACAGACTGTGCCCTATTTCTGTGCATCTCTGAGTCCTGCATGGCATGCTATGTTCTTTGGGATTATAGTATGGAACGAGAAACTGTAGCTGTCACAGCTATGACTATATACATTTCCCACAAGCAAAGGCCAAAGAAAAAAGCATCTGTTTGTTTCTTTTCTGTGCCAGTTCTTTAGATCCTGCCGCCACTATCCTCTGCTTTCCATGTGCTGTCTGTCTCCCTGGCCTCCAGGCCTTCAAGCTGCACTGCCTGGCACTCCGTCCCTCCCCACCGTTAGTCTGTTTTCAGTCCACCTGCCTGTTTCCTGACTTCTGGCTCAGGCCTATGCCAGGAAAACCTCTTTTATTATGCATGCTGGGGCGTTCTCTGTCCTCCTGTGTGAGTCTGTCCCACTTCATTCCTAATAAGTCCAAGGCTCCACTCTTGTGACCATTTGCAAATATTTTCCACTCAAGTCACTTCGTTTCTAGGGCTCAGCCTGCCACTCCCACAGCTGCTGCCATTGCCATATAATATAACTCTGAACCATCTCTTTTCCTATTCACACGGACAGGAAAATCTGTGTCACTTTCTAAAGGAAATGCCAAAAGATGATGCTTAGGGAAATGGCCATGCCACATGTCTGCTCACTCACTCCTGCTCAGCTCACTCTTGAAGAAAAGGAAGACTTTGAGCTTTCTCCGTGTTAGGAATTTCAGTTTTTCTCTTTTCTCCTTCTTCTATTCATCAAGGTAACTGGCATTCCTTTTAACCCTTCAGGATCTTCATTTTAAAATTTCTACTTTGTCCGTTAAGTGTGTCAGTAAGCATTTACTAAGTGCTTACCATGTTCCAGGTCCTGAGATAGGTGTTAGGGTGTAAAGATAAAGAAAGGTGAATGACAGTTCCTGCCCTCAAGGAGCTCTTAGTCTAAGGGGGGACACAGCATACCAACAAGATATAGATTGGATCAGTGGAGATAGTCAATAGAGGAATTGGGGGATCAGGAAAAGCCAGATTTTAGCCTGGACTTAACTAGCTCCTCCCCTCTCTAACACCCCCTCCCACATCACTTTCTACTCTCATCTATACATTGAGGTCAATTCAATTAAATAAATAGAAATGTTATACAGTGGAAATAGTACTGCCTTTGTACTATGGAAACAGGGGTTTGAATCCAGTGGGTGAACCAGAGAGACATTTACCTTTGCTCTACATCTTTTTCCTCACCTGTAAAACTGGAGCTTTAATATGTACACTACATCCCTCACAGGTGTATTTGGAGAATCAATCAATCCGTATCTATAAAGTACCTAATTGAAAAGTACTATACAAATGACTGCTGCTATTAGTATGATTAGTTATTAATGGTTACTAATTAAATTAATATAAATGCTACTATTATTTACTCATCTGATTCAAAAGAATTCTTATAGAAATGGTCTGGGACAAGTCACTATCTTGATATTAGTCTGTTATAGTTTACAATTGGTAGACTTTCACAGATGGACTGGAAAAACTCCCTGCATTTTATAGTTGAAAAAAAATTGGGATATAAGTGTATCCACTGTGAGCTTTGATGCTCTAGCAGCAGACAGGGTGATAGGAGACATGTATCTTATTCTGGTCTCACATAAGATTTTGATTCTGACTTTAATTTCTTTGCCTTGATCTCTATAATTTTAAAATTTTTCATTACCCATTATTCAGATTTTTGGAGTATTTTTGGTTTAGTGACATCAAACAAAAATGCTGTTTTTTACTTTTTATTAATCAATGTGGTATGTGTAGCTGAGGGCAATGTTCACTTTTATTATTTGAGCTCTCAATAATATTTTGATGTCTATATTTGTAGTATGGAAATGAATTGTCAGTCCATGAAAAGATAGTGAGTTTATGATGTAATTCTAATACCTTGAGGCATGCAAGATTTGGACACTGTGCAGGAACATGTTCAAATATTTTGTACATTTTCCTAGCATAATCTGCATTGACCACTAACTGTGGGCTCCTTAATAATAAAGCACCTATAGTTTTTGGTGATGATGATTTGGTCCTGTATTGCCACCACAGATCTTTGTTTTCATACAGAGCCATTTATCCAACTTCTCTTTGTTGACCTATCAATGACTGAGTTCAGGTAGATGTCTCCAGTGGAGGTTTTTTTGATTCCATTCTTGTATCTTAGATGTGTCAGAGCTTCATCAGGAGATAAACCTGTTTGGATTATGGTTTGATTAGGGGGCAGCTAGGTAGTGCAGTGGATAGAGCACCAGTGCAGGAGTCAGGAGGACCTGAGTTCAAATCTCACCTCAGACACTGGACACTCACTAGCTGTGTGACCTTGGACAAGTCACTTAACCCCAATTGCCTCATCCTGGGTCATCTCCAGTCATCCTGGTGAATATCTGGTGACTGGATTCAGATGACTCTGGAGGAGAAGTGAGGTTGGTGACCTGCACAACCCTCCCTCACTCAAAACAAGGTCAAGGGCAAGTCATGTCATTATTTCTCTGATGGCATGATTTTCTTTGGCAACGAAGGATGAACACACATGGTTTGATTAAATTCAACTATTGTAAACTTTGAGTATTACTTGGCATAGTGATTTCTCATCATTTCAAAAGGACTTCTATGACTTTTTGACATTGTGCTCTAATTGATAATGTGATAATGTGCTCTAAAATTGTCTATCAAGCTTTTTGTTGAGATAATTTTAATATTTCTCTAGCTCCCTCTGTTGAGCCCCAGATAACTACGACTACTACTACTACTACTATTACTTCTACTAATGTTGTTTGCTTCCTGTCTGTACTCCTTAGTCTAGAACTCCACTATTGTCAGGTTCCTAGGAAATCTTTTCACCAGTAAACTTATCATCCTGTGAGACTGTATCAGCTTTGGTACTCATACTAAATACTCAGTAACCCCATCATTTTCTGTCCCTCTGACTGGAAGGCTGAGGGGCAGAGCAAATGACTCCTTCCAAAGTTTCCACTTAAAGACTGCCAACCCCTCCCCCATTTCCACCTCAGACCAGCCAGATTTTCTATCCCTCCAGCTGCACTCTCTGGGTTGGGACTCCCTCCCTCTATCATGTGCCCTGACCAGATACTTTCTTCCCCATCCTCTCTTCTCTTCCTTTCAGCTTTCTTTTGTGTTGTCTTCACCCATTAGATTATAAACTCCTCGAGTACAGGGACTGTCTTTCCTTTTCTTATTTATAGCCCCCGTGCTTGGTCCCTAGAAGGCACTTAATCAATGTTTATTGACTGACTTGTATTGTTATTAAGTGCAGAACACTCTGTCAGGGCCTGGAGAGATGAAAAGATAAACAGTCCACAGTTCCAGACCTCTTGGAAATATCAATGAATGAATTTCTAAATGTAAGGTAGGACAGAGGATCAGCCTCATAAGGATAAAATAGAACTACTGGAATTTGATGATTTCCCCCAAAACATCTGTCCGACCAGTCTGCTATACTACTTGAAAGTCTCACCTTTCAGATACTTTCCTTTGAATTTTATGATCATAGATTTAGAGCTGACAGAGACTTCAGTAGTCATCTATTCTAAATTCCAATTTTTGGTAACGAAAGTCTAGAGAGGTTAAGGATCTGAATCCAAAGCCACATCATTTGGCTGCATATGTAGTCACTGTCTACAGGGCATCTAAAACACTGCAGTTAACATGCAAATGTCTTACCCAGGGAGAAGAAACCTCTTCCTTCTTATTAACCAGGAAGGATGAGGAAGAGGTGAGACAGAGGGCAGACTAGTTTAGAGGTATTTAGTGAGAGAAGTGTGAAAACAAGGGAGAGAGGCTCTTTTCATGCTGTGAAAGTGCATTAATGCTGAGTAGCCAGGGGAAGGTAGGTAAAAGAGCACTGGGGGTTGGGGAGGAGGTTCTGTGGAATGGGGCTGAGCAAGGCCCCTTTCTTTCCTTTAAAGCTTTGTGCATGACTGCTTCAGAAGAGCCTCTGTGCACATGAACAGCAGTCAAAGGTAAACACTAGCTCAGGTCTCCCTTCTGATTACTCCGTTTCTTCACCTTTTACCATGTGATTTGCATGTTCTACACAGACCCATTATACTAGCGGCATCTGGGCATATGGAACTGCTGTTAATCCAAGTAAAACAATTTATCTTTCACCCTTTTCCCTCCTCCCCTCGGTAAATAAATACCACCAGATTGGCTCACCATCTTGTATTTTGTTTACATCATATGTGTATTTCTTGCATACTTAATGAACAATCTATTGTGCATCTTGGTATTTTCTTTGGGCAAATTGTCCCTTGGAGGCCTAGAACCTTATAGGGTTTAAAACAAACTTGTCCATAATGAAGAAGAAGGCTGATGTAAATTATATTCTTTGGATAGTGTTAAAAGACTCATTATCATATAGGCATTTTCTTCCTCCCCAGGTGCCCTTCAACACCCAATAAAACTGTTCTTGTCTGAGTTAGACTGCACTGCCAATTTGCCAAGTATTTGCTTGTTAAATACTTCAAGGATTTATTTATTCATTTATTTCTGCTGGGCTTTGAGTCTCAGAAAATAAAGACAGAATGAACATACAAATGATATTACCGGCGGAGGGCAAAGGGAAAGGCTTGGGTTCTGGACTACCAAACCTAGTCTTTTAACTAGGTTGTAACCTTTTCATTTAACTAAGGAATGCCTCCAAAGTATTTTCAAGATTCTCAGCCTGTTTACCATGTTAGCTGAAGTCAACCTGAACTGGGTTCTCACTGGAAATTAAAACACTTCCCCCCCACCTCCCAACACACAGAACAAAACTCTCCTGAAAGGTGTTTAAATGAAGGCAGTTATCTCTCATCAGTCTTGCCTTGTACTCTGGCAGGCACAGTGGGTATTCTAATTCAACATCAATACTCCCAAAATTGCTGAAGGCAGCTTTGAAGTTTCAGGTGACATTTTTTTTTGCTCTTTCGGCTAATGTAACTAAAGAAAAATGCCATAAAAGCTTTCTGTACCTAAAGAGGAAAGTGGGTAGATGAGGAAAGATGTCACTGGAGTTCAAGTCTGACTGATGCTCAAGCCTCTCATTATTTTTTGTTGCCTTTCAGACCACATAATTACTGTGTAAAGAAATAATAATGGTGATCCTTAATACCCTCAATTCTAAAAAAAATTATAATCCCTTTTTTCACCAGCTTCCAATAAATGTATAAATATGACCCTCAGAAAGTAGGCTTTCCACTAGTCTTCTTAGTCTAACGTTCTGAATTTCTGATAAATGTAGAGAGCACTCCAGTCCTCTAAAAACAAATGTAATCAACTCTGCCATCCTAGGAGATGTTCTACTGAGCAGCATTTGAGATGATGAAGAAAATGAAATTTGTTGGTACCCGAGAAGGTCAATGCACCGCAGAGCATACATGCCCACAGGTTGCAGGGATAGTTTCTGAATGAAGTGAGGCAATTCCTTCTTTTATATTCTCAACACAAATGACACTCTTAAAAATGGGCAGGGTAGCTCATCAGTTATACCTTTGAACTCTGCCTGGAGAATAGGATGGATCTTTATAGGAGCTGTGAATCTTTTATTAATATAGAGTTCCTTCACTGCAAAATTGATAGGGAATATGGGTCATATTTTAGATGTTTCCTATACATTTTAAACGTTCACACAAGACAGTTCAATGAAAGGGCACTATGCCTCCCCAGTATATATTTTAAAACCTAATTTTGATTATTTTATTTTAATTTGTGGAAGATAAATGCAAATTGCCAGCACTGAGAAAGGCAGATGAACAGGTTTAATAAAGAAAAATAAGAGGAAGCAGTGAAAATAACCCAAGCTGTTTCTATCATGATCAACGGTTTACAAAGAGACATTTATAGATTCTCTGCCTCTGGGGAGCTGGCACTTAGCATTAAAAATACATGAATAACAAATGAGACTTCCTTGCACCTTCTGGACGCAATAATGCAAAAATACCAAGGTTCTTTTTATGCTATAGGTAAGTATGATAACCAATATTCTAGAGAAACAATTAGCCTAATATTTTGGAAGGAACAATCAGATCAGTTTCATTTATTCTGCAAAATAGCAGCTTATTGTCAGCTACTTTTCTCCTTTCTCTCACATCTCCCATAAAGACAATGAAAAAGAAAATTAAAATAAGAAACACACAAGAAGAAAAACACACACATGTATATGTACATATATGTGTATATATATAAATATATGCATGTATCTATATGAACATACATATATACATACACATATGTATGTGTATATATATATATATATATATATATATATATATATATATATATCTAGAGAGAGAGAGAGAGAGAGAGAAAGAGAGAGAGAGACAGAGAGGAGAAGGGGAAGAAATGGGGAAGAGGTGTAGGGAGGGAGGGAGGGAGGGAGAGAGAGAGAGAGAGAGAACACAATTATGCCAATCTTGGTTAAGGGAAGGATACATTTGAGGTAAACACAGAAGAAAATTTACTACCATCAACATGTCATTTCAATTTCTACTATATATTTTGTGAAATTCAAGGAAAATAAATGGAACCCACTGGGAGAATTAGGCATAAAACCTACAGCTCCTCTACACACAAACATGCCCTCTGACCAGTCTGTACATGAGAGTTTCATGCTTCTTGTGGAATACCTAACTTAAAACACATATATTGTTGATTTTTTGTTATAACTCCATGACTTCCTCTTCCCTTCTCCCCTTAGAATAAAAGGAATAAGGTTAAAGAAACTGACACAAAATAATGTCGTTGATGTCATATGCAATAATCTGTACCCAAAGTCTCTCACCTTTATACCCAGAGGGGAAGAGTATTCCCACATGAGTTCTCTGACACCACAAGTAGATATCAAACATCATCTGATTATTAGTAACCAATCAATCAAAGTGCTTTCAAGTACCTATGATGTTCTTTTCATTTACATTAGAATGACCATGATTGATATTTTTTCATTGGTACTGCTTTCTTCACTTTGCATTTGTTGATATACATTTTCCCACATTTCTCTAAATTCCTCTTATCATATGACAGGATAATATTCTATCTATAGCATTCACAGAGTTCAATTATTTTTCTGCTACTCCTCAACTCATGAAGACCCATCATGTTTCAAATATTTGCCACCAGAAAAAAGTGCTGTTCTGAATATTTTGTTACTTTCTATCATTTACACTCTTGTGGGGAGTAATTACTCAGTAGTGGTAACGCTAGGTCAAAGTCACTTTCGTCGCCTATTTCCAAACTGCTCCCTGGATGGTTGAACCACTTCACAGCTCCACTGGCAGTAACTTAGTCCGCCTGATCCCCAATGGGAATAAATTCTCCCTTTTTTGGATTTGCCAATTTAATTGATGAAAAGGGAAACCCCAGTTATCTTAATATACATTGCTATTCTTATTAGGAACTTGGAGCATTTTTTCATATAATTATTGATTGTAATTTTTCTTTAAACATTTAATTTTTAGACAGCATGCTAATTACTTATAGATACACATTCTTATAGGCATGGCAAGAAACCCAATCTTCTTATTCCCAGCCATCAAGATCCATTACCTGACCCCCAACCTATCTTTCATCTTTACTTTAGACTACTCATACTTTGTCTGCTCCAGAGAAACTGGACCACCCTCGGTACTCATGTCCGATCTTACACCATCTTCCATGTTCTCGTGTTAGGAATATGCTCCTCCCACACTCTTTTTACTTTAATTTAATTAAATTCATATGAATAAACATTTATTAATAGTTTACTATGTGCAAGATGAAGAGACAACATGGCTTTGTGGATAAAGAACCAGCTTTGGAGTAAAAGAAAAAAGATCTGGATTCAAGTCTTCCCTTTGCCACAAACTGGCTTTTTGATCCTATCCAAACCAATTAATCTTTGAGTTTCCAAGGTAACGCTCCATGATTATATATTGCAGAGCCAATACCAATATGCATTTAGCTGAGAATTTCTTACACAAGTGAAATCATGGACCCAAACTAGTGATAATTACTAATAGTAACATTCAATATACTATGTTTGTTAAGGAGGATAAAAAAATGAAAAAAGAAATCTAGCCTGTCCCTTCTAGGAGCTCACAATTGAGTAGGAAAATGTGGAATACAACAAGTATAGGAGTATATTGCGTGGCAATCCACCACGGCCTCTCTCCTGAGCTTCAGTTCCAAATTACTTGTTGGACATTTCTAAATGGGTTTCCCAAAGGAGCAGCACGCTCAAACTTGTCCAAAATGAAATTCATTCTCTTCTTTGACCACCCCCCCCAAACCCTCCATTCCATCTAATTGATTTGTTAAGTGCTCTACTATCCTTCCAGTTACCCATATTCCAAGTCTTGGTAATATCCTAGGCTTTTTGGTCACACCATTTTCTTTAAGGATAATAGCTAGCACTTAAATAGTGCTTAAATTGTGCAAAGTACTTTACATTTAGTAACTCATTAGATTCTTAAAATCACCCTGAGAGATAAGTGTTACTATTTTCATCATCATTTTACGAATAAAGAAACTGAGGCACAGAGAGGTTAGTGACTTGTCCAGCATAATCCAGCTAGGGGGTGTCTAAATCAGGATTTGAACTCCTGACTCCAAGTCTACCACTCACTGTGTCATTTAGATGTCTCTATATGCAATCTATTGCAATACCTTAGCAATTTTATCTCCACCCCCCCCCCCCCATATCCAACCCCTTCTCTCTACTCATACTAAAACCAACTTAGTTCAGGGTTAAGCCAGATAACTTCTTGCCTAGATTTTTATATTAATCTTCTCATTTGTCTTACTGCATTCAGTCTTTCCCCTCACCAACCACACATCCACAGTCACTAAATTGGGATTCCTAAAGTAGGAATGTGGCCTTGTCATTTCCTTGCTTAAGAAACTTTAGTGTTTCCACATTATCTTTTGTACAAAATAAAAATTTGCTTTTTGTCACTTAAATAATCTTCATAATCTGGAGCCAGCCGACTTTCCAGTGCTAATTGCATCAGTCTCATTTTCACCCAATCAGCCTACCTACTGTTTGTGTTCACATGACATTCCATCTCCTATCCTTTGTATGTGGCATATATTGGAATGCATTCTTGCTCTACTTTCATTTGATAGAAACCTTTACCTCCTTCAAAGCTCAGTTTCTATGACACTTCCTTACCAGGCCTAAGCAGATACTCTTAGCTATTTGTCTCCATCCTCCCCCAAAAAAGAATTTTGTACAAATTTCGATTTTCCTTATCTGTACATTTTGTATACCCCATTCTCTAACCCAAGAGAAATGGACTTAAGAAAAAGGATATTTTGTTCTTTTTTCTTATGTTCTCACTACTGAGCACAATACCTGACACATAGTAGGTGCTTAATATATGTTTGTTGCATAGATGAATGAATGAAGGGGTCAAAGAAAATCTCTAAGCAAAGACTCTCCAAGAAAATTTCAGGAGGGAGAAGAAACCCTATACAAAAAGCATTGGAGTTGGAATCAAAGATCTGTGTTTGAATCCAATTTTTTCCGTTGATTACCAATTAGATGTTAGGTAAAGTCAGGCAAGCACTCTGAACCTCTGTTTGAGGTAGCTGGACTCGTTGGCCCCTAGGACCCATATTCCTTGAAAGCCAATCAACATTTTCACCTGGGGGCAACAAGGAAGGCTTCCTTACAGAGATGACACCCATGCTGAACCATGAAGCAAGGTAAGAATTTCATTTAACAGAGGAAAGGAAGGAGTAGATTCCAGGACTGTGAAAATTCAGAAGCATATGGAACTTGAGGAATAGGTAATATAATTCGATGAATGGGAATACTATGAAATCAGGTATGTTGTTGCCAGATTGTAGAAGATTTTAGAAGTTAGATTAAGGAGTTTGCATTTTATTTTATAAGTAATAGGGAGCCATGGAAGATTTTGAGCAGGGGAGTGACATGGTCAGCCCTTTTCATTTGCATGATCATATTGGCAAACATGTGAAGGAGGGGAGACACTTGAAGAAAGGAAGCCAGAAGACCAGTTAAGATGCTGTTTTCATAATCTAAATGAAAAGTGATGAGGGAGTGAGTAGCAAAGGGGGAGAATGAGAAAATGGAGATAAACTCAACAGAACGTAACAACTGATTACATGTGAGGGGCAAACAGTAGCGTGTAAGGGAAGAGTCAAAGAGTCCTCCAAAGGATGAAGAGTAAATGACCATACTAGGCAAGTCAGTTAACCTGTCAACTTCATGTTGTGTAGAATTGGGATAATATTTGTAACATTTACCTTCCAGAGATGTCATTAGGAGAAAGTGAGGTTATTCATGTCAAATATTCTGAAGACTTCCTAGCACCATATAAATGTCAGTTATTACTACCATGAACAGAAATGGGGGGCTGGGAGAAGGGTCAGGAGAAGATGATGACTTTCGTTCTGGACACACCAAGTTTGAGATGCTGGTAGAATGTGCCCAAGTTGTCAACAGCCCAGACATATGGGACTGGAGGATCTCAGGGAAGAGATTAGAGCTGGAAATAGAGTTCTGGGCATCAACTACATAGAGAAGAGATGGGTGAATTCATGGGAGCAAATAACATTACTAAGTGAGAGGGAAAACAAAATTGAGAACAGCATTTTGTTTATTGAATTGAATCGAACTGAATTGACTGCTTCATTTAAGGCACAGAAGGCAAACATTGATTTAGCAAAGAATATTCGGACAGATAGAAGATGAAGCAGGGGGAGTGGCTCCATCAAAACCAGGGGAAGAGAGGGTATTCAAGAAGAGGGGGCCCAGAGGGCTAAATGTTGTAGAAAGCTTACAAATAAATAAAACAAAGAAAAAGTTGTTGACCACATGGTACAATCTAAGTGTGCACCCGTAAAGGAAGGCTTCCCTGATGCACACTGATTCTACTTGTCCTTCAGTTTTCTTATAGCATCTCTCCTTATGGCACTCCTGAAATACCCACAATATGCCAGACATGGTGCTGGGTGGCTACTGGGGTTACAAAGGCACACAAATGAAACAATCCTTAACTGCAAGGAGTTTATATTCTAATAAGAATGCTGACTTCCTTTTTTGTTTTAATAATTACTTTCTCTCAAGAACTTTGGAGTCTGAATGCAAATGGAAGCATACTATTTGCTCTTCTTTTCTTTAGTTGTTTCATTTTGTTTCTTATTTTCCCATTAGTGCTAATTCTTCTTTACATCATGACCAATATGAAAATATGTTTAATATGAACGTATAAGTAGAGCCTATATCAAATTGCACAGCATCTTGGGGAGGGAGGAGAGGGAAGAAGAGAAAATCTGAAACTCAAAATCTTATGGAAGTGAATGTTGAAAACTTAAAATATACAAACTAATTTAATAATTACCTTCTCTCCTATGTAGTAATTATTTATGTCCATCTATTTTATCTTTGTATTTTGCAGTAGTTTTCTTGGTATCCCCAATATCTATCACAGTACCTATATTTCAATTAAATAGAGTAGAATGGATTGGAAAAAAACAAAACATCTGAAATGGAAGTGATTACTTACCTTAAGTGCATCCTGTGTGTCATCTAGACAGTAGACTCGCATGCTGTATTCCAAAGATGAGCAAGACAGTGGGCCAAAGATGGCAAGTTTTAGACGCTTTGCTGCTGCTTTGGTGGTGGACTGCCCAACCAAGGCGTATGTGCTCAGTGTCTCTGTGAGAATGTGGCAAGCTTCTAGGTCCAACTGAATGTAGCATGGGGTGGTGAAATTTTCCTCTCCAACTACTACCACATCCTGAAGGAGAATGAGAAAGCAAGCACAGTTGAGGAAAATACTGCAAACTCAAGGCACTGTAATGACCAGAGCAATTAGGAAGTCCGTATTCTAGTTTTCTTTTGGCTATGGGAATGAGAGAAAAGCTGCAATACACACACACAGTGTCCAGAACTTCATATTACCCTTTGGATACCTGGACCTGACCTCTTTGTGTTGGAAAGATAAATATAAAATGAGACCATCCTGGATCCCAAGAAATTTAGGGTAGAAAATACATACAAATTTTCTATATGTATAGTAGTGTTCAGGAAAGTGATTTTTATTGTGGGCTAGGGGGACATTACCTAACAGATTACAAAGCACTTGAGCTAGGCAGGCTCAGGTTTCCTGAAGGCTGGCTGGATGAGGTACAAAGTCTGACCTGAGGCCAGTTAGAGTGTTAGGGGAGTTTTTACTCATTCGCTCACTAATCTATCAGAATTGCTCAATATAGGTTATGGCACATAAATAGTGTTTTGTGTGTGTGTATATGTATATTTGTATTTATACAATAATACATACATGTATGTATATATTTACACATATATACATATATGTAGAAAATTTTAAAAAATCTGACAAAATAGTAAGTTATCATTTCCATCATGATTGATTATTGAACCAATTTTCTAGTTCCTGGGTCATTTTTAAAGTTTCTTGTTTCTTCATGAGAAATACTATGAGTATATGGTAGTGTTGTGAATTGAATAGATTTTTGCAACAGCAAGGATTCTGAAAAATAGCAGATATTGTCAAATACTTCTTTTTCTCTGACTTTTTTGTACACACACACGCACGCACACACACATACACACAGCATCCAAAACTCCATATTGCCCTTCCCAAATAATCCTGCCAACAGGACTGTAGGGGAAATGGTATATGTCAAAACTGCATGCTTTTAAACCACCTTCCATATGCTCACAGGGATAAAGGCTCTCAATTAATTCCCCATCTGACACTTCAGACTCTGCACGTGGTGCGAGGTCTTTCAAATTACCTGGAGAAAAATGGAAATAAATGGGGAACATGTATTGTAAAAGCAGCTGGGAGTAGGACCAGACTCTCCAAATTCAGTTTTAATCTTAGTTGCCTTAAGCTGCATAGCAGATGATCTGTATGAAACTTGGAGGCAAAGAACTAGGATTCATTAGGTTTTCTTTTAAAAATTTCTTTTATCATAAACAAGTTCGAGCTCCATGACTGGAGAGAGGCACAGAAGCATCAGTCACCTCAGATTGCTATCTGCTGGTTGCGCCATGAACATTTGTGTGGCTTTTGGCAAGGGTTATCTGCTGATGGCAATAGAACCATCTGTTGGGGAGCTGTTCCAAAAGAGAGAGGAGTTTGTTTATTTATTTATTTCTTCATTTAGATATTTATAATTTATATCACACACATTTCCATAAAGGATTTGAAAGTTCTTAGTAGGTATCACAGAGCTTGGTGTATTATGAAGGTAAGGAAAAGAAAATTATTTGTTGTTGTTTTTTCCCCCACAACAGTTCTACGACCCTTGAGTTTCTTTCTATAACACATTTGATAGCATATCTTTATTCTAAAGATTTATTCTATAGCACAGTCAGACTGGACTACAAGCTTTTCCTTGTTTTCCACCTCTGGCTTGTATGATGTGGTGTATAACGTACACTTATTTCCATCTCCTACCGTCTTTTTCATTCATATTATACTCACTCTCTATAACTCATTTCCTTTGAACATCCCTCTACTCAGTCACGTTAGGGTTCCCCGAGATGGAATGTGGCTATAGAATCAATACTCACAAAATTTTAAGGAGTAACTCTTATGTAGGGATAGTCACTCCTACTAACACTCTAGTCCATTAATTCCTACTGATATATTTTTCATTAACAAATTGGCCACCAATACAAATTAGAATTAACCAAAACATTTACTGATAATGGAAAGCAAATATATAGTATTTATATAACATTCCATCCATAAACCTGGGCCCATTCTCCCACTAATGCACATGGTTTCCATGGGGAGTATGGGAACTCAAGCTAGTAACCCCAGGGTAGTAAACCATGGATGTAATGAATACATTTATCAAGAGCAACTCACAACTCTGAAACTATAAAATTTGTTATCCTTCTGTTTCAGAAAGTGTCAACAAAAGTTCCTCGGTAAACATGTGAACAAATGCCTCCATTGCTAAGCTGAACTGATTTGTATTAAACTGACACCTTATCAGACAGAGCATCTCACTCCATAAGCCAATATGCTGAACTGCTTAGATGCTTCACTTCTATGCTATTCTAGACATGCTTTCTATACCCCGTGCTGTTCTATGCTTATCTAGACTTTCTCCTCAATAGCAACTCTAGTATCCATCACTTCTGGCTTTAGGCTTAAGTGATGCCCTCAGTTGAAAAAATGTTATACTCTTATAGAAAAAGGCAGTAACCTTTCTCTTGATATAGATTTTTGAAAAAATGCTCTACTTTTTTACGCATGATTTTTCTTCTTTTCTACCTCTCAGCAAAAATTGGTACACTGCAGAGAAATGTCTTTTATCTTCTATTTTCTTTTCTTTTCTCAACAACAAGTGGCACCAAAGTGCAAAATATATTCTCTCCAATCTTATTGAAGCCAATCTTATCAATAAGATGAGCAAATGCCTTGCTGTATGCAAATTACCTGTCTCAGAACATTCAACATGTGCTATCTTCAGAACATTTAGCAATGACTTTTATGAGATTACAGTGAAGTAGACATGCCCCAGGCAAGTGACATTTCAAACGTCAGTACACTTATACTTGGATTTTCCTGCTGGGTACTTACACCTGGATACACTCCTGGATTTTACTCCTTCCTTATCTCTGCCACCTGACTCCTATCTCCTCTCAAGGCTCAGATCAGTTACCATCTCCTCTATGAAGTATTTCCTGATTCTTCTATTTTTACCCTCCCACATCCAATTCTCTGTCACTCCTTAAATTATCTTGCAATTATATATGCTGCATTTCCTTAGTAGGATGCAATGTTCTTGAGGTTAGAGAACATTTTAATTATCCTTGCATGCCCAGAATCTAGCACAGTACCTTGGACAGAATGGGCATTTGATAATTATTGAACACCATTCAAAACAAAATGCCTGGTTCATATAGAAAGATACATATTTAATCAAAGCAAAAATATTAGGAAGCCAGAACAAGAGTAAGAATGGTGCGTGACCACATGCTTTAAATAATGACTTCATTTGAAGACTGCAAGGAAGGAAAGAAGATGAGAAAGAATGAAATTGGGCCATTCTTCTTGTTTCTTCTTAGCCAAAAGGAAGTTTAGGAAGGAATGATAGCATTTCAAGAGCTTAAGCAGAGGAGCCACACTTCAGGATGCTACTATAGGGAATGTATATTCTCCATACAGTCTAGAGATCACCTAAGCAGGAAGCAAAGTGTGAAGAAGACTTCAGCCCCTTTGTCTATAGCTTCTCATTCCAACTCCCCTGCTCTTCCCCAGGAAGAGGGGACAGAAGCAGAAAGTTCACCTGGGTGTGCTGGATTCTCTGTCCTGTGTTCTTAGTCAACCTAAAATGCGGGAACATTCAAAAACTGCCTTGACCTGAGGCCGTTAAACCTAATCATAGGATCCCCAAAATCAGATGTGGAAAAACCTCAAAAGTCATCTAGTCCTGGGGTGGGGAGCCTGCAGCCTTGAGGACACATGTGGCCCTCTAGGTCTTTGAGTGAAGGGCCACACTTGAGGACCTAGAAGGCCATAAGTGGTCTTGAGGCTACAGGTTCCCCACTCCTGATCTAGTCCAATGCACCTTTTTGCTCTTTTTTTAACCAGTACACTCTACTCTCACCTTTATCTTTGTGCCTTTATACTGGTTATCCTTTGGACCTGGATTTAATCCTTCCTTACTTCAACTCATGGAATCCATTGTTTCCTTACAAACTCAGCTCAACCTCTACCTTCTACATGTGACCTTTCTTGTTTCCTCTTAGTGCTAGGGGCCTTCCCTCTCTCCCAGACAAATTACCTTGGTTTTATTTGTCACAAATTATGTATGTGTGTATGTGTGTGTGTGTGTGTGTGTGTGTGTGTGTGTGTGTGTATGAGGACAAGAAACTGCTTGCCTTTGTATTCCCAGCCTAGTGCCCAGCACATAACCGACACTTAATAAATGCTTATTCATTGATCAACTGATGACAGTCATAAAAGTTAAAGTGACCCTTAAGCCTTATGTCCAAAAGAGTAGCACTTGGAGCAAGGGATCCTATATAGTTCTACTATCCTTTACCTTTGTAATACCATATATATTCATTTCTACAGTACTGTAGCTGCTTCTAGACACCATATTTTAGGAAGAATTCTGACACTATTTCCATGAGAGATCAGCCTCAAGTGAGGGGTCTCAAGCCCATGCCATCAGGGCATTGGTTTGAAGAAGCACAGATGGCAGGATAGAGGGGGAAAGTTTGTGAGTACAGTAGGACTATTGCCTTCAGATATTTAAAGGACTGGCATGTCAATCTGTTTTGCGTATATTGATAGGATTGCAAAATGCAGGAAGGAGATGAACATATAACAAAGCTGGAAAGGTAGGTTGGGGCCAGGTATTTAAGGGCTTTAAAAGCTAAACAGAAAGAGTTTATATTTGATCCGAAGTGCAAGAGGGAACAATTTGATTTTATGGAGGAGGGCAATGACATGGACAGATGTGTGCTTTAGAAAAAAATCACTTTAGCAGCTGTGTGAAGGATAGATTAGAGTTGACTGAGGCTTAAGGCAGAGAGGCAAATTATGAGGTTATTGCAATAGACCAAGAGAGAGGTTATTAGGGCTTGAACTAGGGCTGTGGTCATAGGAGCAAAGAGAAGGGGATGGATACAAGAGATATTTTAGTGGCAGAAATTATAAAATTTGGCAACTGATTGTATTTTTAAAGTCAGAGAGAGAGAAAAGTCAAGGATAAGATCAAGTCTGTGATACTGGGTGTCTGGAATGATAGTAGCATACTCCACAGATAAAGGGAAATTCAGAATAGGCTTGCGATTTGGGTAAAAGATGAGAACTCTTGTGGGCATGCTGAGTTTGAGATGCCAATGGGACTTCTAGTTTGTAATTTCCCACTGGTAACTGGATACAACTGGAGCCCAAAAGAGAAATTAGGGCTGAATTTATAGAACTAGCAATCATTTGCATAAAGATGACAATTAAATTAAGAGGACCAGATAAAATCACACATCTGGAACAGACACATACAGTAATGATGGGGAACTTCAATTATCCAGAAATCCACTGGAGCACTTTCTCACTGTCAATAGCAGAACATCTAATCACTTCTTGACTTATTTTAATGATAATCTAATGATAATTTCAACCTTTAAAGAACCAATAAGGGGAAGTTATGTTCTGTATTTGATTCTTAATAATAGAGAGAAATATAATGGAAACCTTTAAGGGAAAACTACTACTTCTTCCTGGAGTTTGTGAGAGAAAATGTTACAAGCAGCAGAGAAAATTTCAAAGGGTTCCAAGGATGGATAGATAGGGTCCCATGGATTGAAACTCTACAGAGGTAGTCAGGCCAGAAGGGATGGGGAAGTCTCAACAATGAAATTCTGAAAATGAAAAGGGAAATAACTCTGATGGGAAGGAAAAAGAGGATTTGTCTTGAGTCCATTGTGGGTGCAAAAGGAATTCTTGAACCAATTTAGATTTGTTAAACAAACAAACAAATATATACCTACTATATATATATATATATATATATATATATATATATATGTACACACATGCATACACATACATATATATGTACATATACATATAATTTTAAAGAACTATGGAGTGTGATCACTGAGCCACTGTTAGCAATATTTAAAAGCTTAAGGACAACAGAATAGATATTGGTAGAGGTCACATGTTTTCCTGTTTTGGGGGAAAAGGCAGAAAAAGTTCACAAACAATAGGTCAGAGTACTTTTCTTCAGTTCTTTGGGAAATTCTAGAAGAGCTCATTAAAGAGATGGTTAGTGACAACCTAGAAAATGAAAAAAGAAAATAGGTTACGGACGACTAGTCCTGTAGTTTTTCTAGGACTTTGTAAAGTGTTTGATAACCTTTCATTTTATTCTTGCAGAAATTCAGACTGAATAGTAATACAGGTGGATGCATTTGGAACTGGTTGAATCTGAGGACTCCAAGAAGAGTTGTTAATGGTTCAAGGTCGGCTGGAAAGGAGACTGTTGGGAGGTGTCCTGGACAGCCGGGATATATGTTCTCATCACATGTGTTTGACTGGGGCCGTCTTTGTGGCTGCCTTTTGGCTGCTGGTGATTGTGCTATTTGTTTTTACTATTTTAAAAATGTTTTAGCAATGATTTGGATAAAAGCATAGATGATTTGTATGTTCTGACGGCACAGAGCTGTAAGGGATCGTTAACATGCTGGATAAGAAGCCACGATCCAAAAGATCTTATCAGGTTAGACCACTAGACTGAATCTAATAAAATCAAATTCAATAGAGATAAATGTTACATCTTCCTCTGGGGTACCAAAATCAATTTCAGATGCACTGGAGAGGAAGGCAGCAATTTGACTGAAAAAGATCTGAGGGTTCTAGCTGACTGTAAATTCAGTCTGAGGGAACAGGGTGAGGTAAGACAAAAACAAAACGAAAACAAAAAACCCTAATCAAGCCGAGCTGTGTTCTTGTGTTGTAGGTTTAGAGAAGCCATGCTTCCAAGAAGGAGGAGGGGATTTGCCTGCATTACTCAGTAGATGCCCACTGTCAAACTCCAATGAAAACAGGGACTGCTAAACCCTATAAAAGGATCCCTAGGTGTCATGTACGGACTTTGAAAATCACATTATAATTGTCTATTTTCTATTGTCTTTGTATTTATTTTATTAAATATTTCCTGATCACATTTTTGACTCAGGTTGTGTTTTCTTGATGTATTTGGTGCTTCTGATTTAGTGAAAAGAGAGCCAGATTTGAAACTCCAAAGACTTGTATTCAAGTCAGGCTGTGTGACTGGACAAGTAAATCCCAGTGCTCTGGTCAACTCTTTAGGGATATAATTTGCAGAGGGAATTTCCTCACCTGTACCAATGAAATCTAATCCTTATATTGTGTGTTATTAAAACCACTATTAATTAATAGTGATAATGTTATTGCTATTAATAGTAATTATGTTGTTACTATTAATTAATATTAATAATATTATGATTAATCTAAATGACATTTCTGATGTAAATCAAGTGAGATATTTGAAAAGAACTTAGCACAGAACTTGGAATACAGTAGACGTTTACGTGTAGACTTGTTTTCTTCCTTTTCTTTTGCTTTCTTCCCAAAATATTTACAAGAAAGCTCAGTTCTTAGCATGTTAAAAAAAAGAAAATTTGGATACCAAGGATTCTCTGCTCCTCTGAGTGATAAGGGAGGAAATCATCCATTTCTGTTTTCACTTTCCCCTTCTCAGGATGATGCCACAAGCCATCCCTCTCTGTTGAAAATGGATTTCAGGATTGATATTCTCAAAATGTTCAGTAGTTTTTATGTTATTTTTCTCCTTGTGATCTCTTTTATTGATATAGGAATGCATCATAAGTAATGCAAGGTTAACTCCATTCCATGTGTTATTCAGGCCAAAGGCAATGAGTCTTAGATCCCCTCAATCTCTTGGCCTGTGATTCAGCTAATGTCTCACCTCAAAGAGGGCTGAATTACTCTCTCGAAGTAGAATGAGGAAATGACAACTATGGGAGACCACTTGGCAAAGGTATCACTCACCATCCCTCTCACTGAAAAATGCTAAGAAGGTAATTTACCACCCAGGCCCTCAGGCTCAATGTCAAAAAAGAGAGACAGGATAAGTCAGTGAAGCAACAGCCTGTCCATTTAGGCCAGGGTGAGGCATAAGTAACGTCATTTCTGAACAAAACTTTTCTTTCAAGTAAATCTTCCCCTTTTTGGCCTTAAGAATGAAACAATGGTTCCCCCAGGCACTCCCTGGGAACCTTGTTCTTGTGTGATCCATGGAGAGGCTCTCTGGGGTCAGTCAGAACTCACCTCCCATTGCCCCTGTGGGGTCTGAGTCTTCAGCTGGATCTTCCAGTCCTCTGTTTCAGGCTCTGCACAGTGATGCATGCTAAGAATGACAGGTCGAGTCAACAAGGCTCCAGGAGGCCCGCAACTCACCACCGGGGTCAACAGAGTCTGACTGTCTTCTACTGGGGGCCTGGTGGGACAGAAGAAATATGCATAAGGGGAAGGAAATGCAAAAAGGGGAGGTTTTTTCTTGGCACTCTTGCATTTGCAAAAATGCAGTTTTAATCTTTTGCTTTTTTTTTTGGTTAAAATTCCTCTCTCCCCCCACCATTTTCATCGATTTCAGGAAACTGTGGGTAAGATGATCAACTAGTATTTATTAGGCATCTACTCTGGGCCAGGCATTGTGCTAAGCATTTGGGATGCAAAGGCAAAAACAAACAGAAAACCAAAACAAAACCAACAATGAAACTCTACCAGTTTCTACTCTCAAGGAACTCACAGTCTAATGAGAAAAAGTGAAAATAGTACCAGTCTGACACATGGGCTGAGTTCTACCTCTGTTACTAAGGGACATTGGGCTACAAGTCACTTATCCTTTTGGGGCCCAGATATCCTTATCTGTTAAATGGGGCGGTTGGAATGGTTACCTTTAAGGTCCCTTCCAGGCCTGACGATCTGTGATTAATAGTAATAGTTAACACTTATATAGTGTCTACAATGTGCCAAACCCTGTGCTCTTACAAATATTATTACACTGAATTAATGTAAAATATAATGTAAACATAATGTGAAATTAATATTTTACAAATATTATCTCATTTGATTCTTTAAACAATCCTGTGAGGTAGATAGTAGGATTACCCCTTTCTAACAGCTGAAGAAACTCAATCAGACAGAGGGTAAGTCATTTCCCAGGTTCACCCATCTAGTAGGTGTCTAAAGCCAAACTTGAACTCAGGTTTTGTTGCCTCTAGGCCCAGAGCACTTAACTATTGGACCACCTACCTGCCTATGTAATGAGACTGGAAGTCTTTATGTTAAGATATGCTTTTTGGCAAATACTGGTTCTTTATGGGAAGTATATGTTTCTTAGGACCTTTTTAATCCCCTTGCCCAAAGTAAAGCTCTAGAGGCAGAGACCCAAGATCTCCATTATGCAAGATGAGGTGTGAAGGAACGTGGAACAAACTACAGTCTGAACTTGACTTTGCTAATGATGACCCTGCACTTGTCCCTCCAATCTTATGTGCCCATATTCATGACTTGACTTTATATGCTTCCAAAATATAGGCCATAATGACAACCTCTTAAGGTCTCATTTCAACGTTTCTCCCTTATACCTCAGCAGTTTTCCTGGGATAAGTCACAACTGTAGGAAAGCACATTAACTCTTTCTGATTTCCCCATGCCTGGTTTGTTGCGGATGCTTGACAGGGTTTGTGCCTGTCCATATTTCATGTTTGGTTAGTAGTCGACAAGTATCCTGGGAACTGAGAGGTTACACAGGTAGTCCAGAGTCACAGACTGAAACTTAGCCTAGAGTTTTCTGATCCAGAGGTTACCTCTCTATCCACTATGCCATGCTGAAATGAGGGAATAAAAGGCCAGGGAGGTTAAGTAACTGTCTAAGGTCATACATTTAATTAGTAGGAGATTGATTGGGCTAGAGCTTGGATCTATGATTTCAATGGTATAGTCAGCTTTCAGTGACAACTTAATTTCCCAAAGCAGTCTGGCACTTTCTCTGAATATTATATTCTTAGAGAGATGCCCAGGGCACTGAAAGGTTAAGATCAGAAACATACAAGAGTATGTGTGAAATGAGGCCTTGAGGCCCAAATCTTTCCGACTCTGAAGCCAGTCAGATTAAAATTCAGGGCTCCTCCTGACTCCTCGTCTAGCAGTCTTTCCACTTCATCAAGTGCTTGTTGCTTTAGAAAGCTTAGAATTCTAACATTTTAGTCTTGGAAGGAATCTCAGACATCATGCACTACAACTTGCTTAATGAACAAATTCTCCACAACATTGTGATCAGGTATTGGCCTTGTGTCGCTGATGTCTGGTGCCAAGGGGTGCTTACTACCTCAAAAGGTAGCCCGGTTCATTCCTGAACACACCTACTTGTTAGAAAGGTTCCCAAATCTGTCTCCCTGTGACTTCCCACCATAAGTCCTAGCTTTATCCTATGAGGCAACATAGAAAAAAAATCATATCCTCATTCCATGGGCTAGTCCTTCAAAATCTGAAGGTAACCTCCATAGCATTGTTTCCAAAGCTTCGCCATTCCAGTTGCCTTCTGCTGTATGTGGTCAGTTTCTCTCTTATAATACAATGTCCAGAACTGAACCTAGTACTTTCCATGTAGTCTGATTGATGAAGCTTTTTATTTTTTAGTGTTTAATAAATGCTTCTTGACGGATTAATTAATCTACCCTATTCCTCTCATTTTGTTAGTGAGGAAACATCAGAAGTCTGCAGAAGGGAGGTGAGCTGCCCAAGGTCACTCGGTCAACCAGTATTACCAGGATTCTGACTCCAGGCACACCTAGGGTTCTTTTCCCACCACAGCTGTGGTGTCTAGTACTATCGTCTCTATTTCACTGACAATAAAACAATATTAATCATTGCCATTTATACTTGTATGACAAAGGTTTATAAAATATTTTGTGCATTTTATTTACTCTCAGATGAGGGAAACTGAGACCCACTGAGATTAAACCCAAGGTCATACAACTAGTACATATCAAGAGTGAGTATAGGAGATTCGATCATCTTTTTTAAAAGCCAACATATAGTCTTATTTCTTACATGGCACCCAATGCCTTGCCTGCCATTTCATGGGAATTGTTATCGTGATATCTCCCTTTTCCTAATGTTTGAGGTTTTCCCACCTCAGGCTATGAGTGAAATCAAGAAGAAAGTGCGTTATCTTTAGGACACAGCAACTCTGAGGTGTAGCTCAATTACAGTATAAACCCTCTGAAAGAATTATGGGGCAAGGCAAGTGCTTCTAATGTGACCTGTGGCTTTTAGATACATTTGCTAAGTATAGAATTGTCCTCAATTCAAATTGTTTTAAATATATAAAAAGGCCAAGGGCAAAATTTCAATCCTATTTTTTCCTGCTCCAAGAAACAAGGCATAAAAGCATGATTTAATGCTATTTATCCTGAAAATTGCATTCATAGGAGGAAGAAAGAGCTGGGAAAATGTGAGTGCTGGCTTTACAAAGCAAACACCAGGGAATCTTTGCCCCATTCTCTTAAAAATGACAAAGCTGATTCTGGCTCACCTATAATTTAGCAATGTGTCTCATAGCACATTTTGTAATGATAAGGGTCATCTTGACAAAATTCACTGTGCCACATTTAATTAAGTTCTCCCATCTCTTCTGAGAATGCAGCAGCTAATTAGCGATAGGCGGGGGAGTAGAACCCAAGTCTTTTGATTCACAGACCAGGTTTCTCTCTAATATATTACTTCCTTGTTATGTACTAAAGTAATTTGTCCTCCTTTGAGGCCTGTCTGTGATGTACAGAAATTAATTTTTCTATAAGAGAATCACTATAAAGATGGGTTTAAGATTCATCCAATTTCCTATAGGGAAAATTTATATTTTGAGGTTACTCTCTACTTTATGGGAACAACTACAGATGAATTGTTTTTCTTCCCCTTCTAGAGTATCATATGGGCAGCTAGGTGGAGTAGTGGATAGAGAGCATCAGACCTGGAGTCACTCTTTCTGAGTTCAAATCTGGCCTCAGAGATTTACTAACTGGGTGACACTGGGCAAGTTACTTAATCCTGTCTGTCTCAGTTCCTATCTGTAAAATGACTGGAGAAGGAAATGGCCAACCACTCTGGTATCTTTGCCAAGAAAACCCCAAATGAGGTCATGAAGGGTTGGGCATGACTGAAACAACTGTACATAAAAGTGTGTCATATGAGTGACAGAAGGATAACACCAATCAGAGGTTCATCTCACATTCTTTATTTCTTGCAAACAACTGACGTTAACTCTAATTCTTTGGGTGAGGAGGATCTAGAACTTATCATCTGCCCTACTGCTCCTTAATGTCCTCCCCTACATCCTCCAGACCCCTAGTACCTGCCAGTACACCAGTAGATGTGGACTTCATCATTCATTTTTACATTAATTCTTTCCATCATGTTCATGAAGTCTCTGGTCTTTAGCGACAAGAATCCCACCATTCCTATGACATCTGTTTCTATGGATTTGTGACTTTCAAGAGATAAATGTCTGACAATGTACATTTTTCCAGAACATGTGACAGCGAATAGATGGTTGGCTTTGGAATCAAGGTAAGTTGCCAACAAACATTTATTAATTACTTACTCTTGCTGGCAATACTTAATGTCAAAGATAAAATAAAGGCAAAAACTGCTCCTTGCTCTCCGGTAACTTCTAGTCTGATGGACCCTGGTTCAAATTCTTTCTCAAACTAACTGTTACTGAGCAATTACCTAACTTCTTAGAGCTTGCTTTCCCTATGTATTTAATGGATTGCATCGTAACAAAACATATCCTCTATCTCACAAGGCTGTTGTGAGATAAGTGAAATAGACATACAAAATATTAATATAGAGTATCCAACATTTTCCCATTTTCCAGTCTAAAGGTAAATATGCTGAAAATATTTCCTGTCCTCTGTCCCCATTGGTACAGGTGCCAAGGAAAGAGACCATCAGAGGGCTTTCCATGTGGGCCCACATCTTCCAGCTTCCACAAAGGAAATATAGTTACTTTCTAAGGTTTGCTCTTTTGTCTACTGAGACATATAACACAGAGTACCAAAAAATCCTCTCAGTACTAAACGCTTCTCAGGAGGAAAACCTGTCTCTAGAAATAAAGATAACTCTTTCTCTTTGGGTCAATTCTCCATGCCTGAGATAAGACCTTGAGGAATAGAAGGACCTTGAGTCTAACCCTGACACCAGACAAGAGTGAAAAAAGAATCTTGGACTTGATGATTCTTTACTTCTCCTGTCATAAGATCTGTGAGCTCTAGTAGACACTGCCCCTTGTTTTACACTGAAGATGATAAAAGGAACATTTCATGTGAGTAAACAGAAGCCTTTTAGTGCATTTTATGTTGTTCAAATTTAGGGCAGAAATAATGCTTCAGAAAAAAGCTATTATTTCTTTAGGCAAGCTACTGTTTGCGTATGAGAAAAAAATACCACCTGGGGAAAAATGCTCTGTGTCATACAAACTAGAAATACTGCTATCTATATTTGAAAGGACAAAAAAAAGAGCGAGCGAGAGAGGTTTTCTGCAATCACAGAAAAAAACTAAAAATGAAAGCTTTGTCGAGGAGGAGAAAAGGAAAGGAAACTTATAGTACATGGTCATTACCTGCTTCTGTTTGTCAATCAAGCTGCAGATAACACTTTCCAACATGGCAAAACAAATTGCCTTTTTCTTTCTTTCAAAAGACTAATGATAATTGCATACCAGGTCTCAGAATGTCTACAGCATCTTGCATCTGCAGATCTCGAAGTGCTTTACAATCATTAATCAATCAGATCACACTGACCTCTTCTGAAGCTGGGACTCTCTGGCCTATTTCTTTTGGGAGCAAAATAGGACACACACTAGGCAAAGTGTTCTATTACAGGAAAGATTGCAACAAGTTCCCCGAAACTTTATCGTGGAGCTTTTGGCTTGACTTTCAAAGTAAAAATTCTCTTTCACAAAGATGTTTCACCATCTCAAAAATGTCCACAGTTTCAAAAGAAGACGTGATTATATATTATCACATTCAGTGTGATGTCTGATTTAGAAGTCTAGAGTAAGAGTGTAGTAAATGTGTTAAAGACATAGGTTTGTATGTGTGTTTTATAAGATCCTTGAAGGCAGCAATTGTGTGTAGTTCAGTTCCAGACTCATGATCTTTTCTCTCCTCCCCAGTTCCTGCCCTCATGCTAGGGGACTTGAAAACACAAACTGATTTTCTCAAGCTGCTTATCTTTCTAATTTATCAGCTTATCTTCTCCTAAGCTCCCCCAAACCTACACACCAATAGTCAGAGCCCTGAGCTTGCCACCTTGCACAAGGGTTCCCCTGCATTTTGAACACTGAAATTCCTTTATCTGTTCATAATCTTTAGTCCTTCTACCTCTCCGTCTGCCTTGGACCTCCAAGTCCTATTCGTCATCACTGAATGACGCCATCACATCCAAATACTTTCCCAACACCCTTACACTGGACATGTTTCCTTATTTTCTCTGTCCTGACCCCTAAGTGAACCAGCTCAACTCTGTCTAGCTGTCTTTTGTTGAGCCTTTTGTCCCTTTATCCTATCAAAGATCTTGCCTTGTCAAACCCCAGCCTTGGATTATTTATACCATTACTTCACTCTTTTCATTCATATACTGCTGAACAAAGACAACCACAAAACTATGCAGACTGGGTCCATTACAAGTTTTTTTACATAATCTGAACTGGGTGTCCGCTGTTCAAGGTAATGCTTTTTTACCTCCTAATAGACTCCCTATCCCATTCACCACAAAGGCTTCACCAAATCTTTTCATCTCTCTCAAGCTCTGTCTCAACATCTCCTCCCCTGAGAACGTTGCCTCAAATCTCATTGAAAAATTCAGGGCAAAAATAAATAAATAAATGAATAAATGAATGAATGAATGAATGAATAAATGAATGAATGAATGAATGAATGAATGAATAAATAAATAAGTAAATAAATAAATACATAAATAGATAAATGAATGAATGAATGAATAAATAAATAAATGAATAAAGAAAGAAAGAAAGAAAGAAAAATTAAGGGCATTTGAAGAGAGCTCCCTCTTCTCCCCTTTTCCCTCATTTTGCTTCACTGAGATGCTTTCTGCCATGATCTCTTGCCTCACTCTTGTTTCAAATGAAGAGGTGACCTTTCTTCCTACCAATGTGAACCTCTCAAATGCATAAGTGATGTCGTTTCCAGTCTGTCCTCTCCAGAAGATTGACTCCCCCTATCATCCCTAGTCTCACTGATCTTCAACCACTCCCTGTGTACTGACTGCATCCCTATTGCCTACAAACACACCTATGACTTGATCTGTCCATCTTTGCTAGCTATCAACCCACATCTCTCCTCCATTTTGTGGTGAAACCCTCAAGAAGACTATTTATAATAGATGACCCCAAATGTTCTCCTCTCACTTTCTTCTTAACTCTCTACACTTTGGCTTTGGATTTCAGCTTTCAATCAAAACTTCCCTCTCCAAAGATACTACTGCTCTCTTAATTGCCAAATTTAATGGCCTTTCTTTTCTCAACACTTATCCTTCTTGATCTCTCTTTGACAATGCACACCAGTTTATTTTCCTTTATATTCTTTCCTCTCTAGGTTTTTGGGACTCTGTTCCTTGCTGATTCTCCTCTTACCTGTCTCCCCTCTCCTCTCTCTCTTTTTCTGGATTTTCATGATCCTCACTCAAGTCATGCCTATCATTGATAAGTGTTCTCAATCTCTTAGTCCTACACTCCCTTCTCTTCTCCCTATTTCACTTGCTGATCTCATCAAGTTCCATGATTTCAACGATATCTCTATGCCGATGACTCTCAGATTGATTTGAACAGCCTTAACCTTGCTTCTGACATGCAGTCTAACATCTCCAACTACCTTTCAGACATTTCCAACTGGATGTCCTATAGACATCTTAAACTCAGCATATCCAAAGTGGAACTCATTACCCACTCCCAAACGTTCCTATTACTATCAAAGTCAACATCATCCTCCTAGTCACTCAGGCTTACAACCTAAAAGTCATCCTAGACTCCTCACTCTCACTTACTTCCAAATATCCTGTAGTTTCTACTCTTATAACACCTCTCATATAAATTCCCTTCTCTCAGATCCAGTTACCACCCTGGTACAAGCCTTTATCACCTCATTCCTGGACTGTTGCAATTACCTGCTGGTTGATCTGATCTCTTTGCCTCAAGTCTTCCTTTACTCCAACCCATCTTCTGCTCAGTTTTCAAAGTATTCCTAAAGTGTAGTGTGGGTTTGATCTCACATACACATACTTTACACATTCAAATTACAAATATACATACCCTACAAACTAAATATGTTATTTCCAGGATCAAATATAAAATCTTCTGAATTTTAGACCATTTTATAACCTGGTTCCTTGCTATCTTTCTTGTTATTGCACATTTTGCTCTTTTCCAGATACTCAGTAATCCAGTGATGCTGACCTTTTGGCTTTTTCTTCCATATGACACTCCATCTCCCAAATGATTGTTTTCAATGACTGCACCCCATGCCTGGAATGCCCTTCTTATTTATCCCTGCCTCCTTCCTTCTCTGGCTTCCTTCAAATGTTATCTTAAGCTCTGCCTTCTTCCAGAAGCCTTTCCCAGTTCCTCTGAGACTGTTCCAAAATTAGCTTGTATGTATCTTATTTATGAATAGTTTTCTTGCATATTGTCTCCCTTATTGGACTGTAAATTCTTTGAGGTCAGGGATTATGTTTTGCCTTTCTTTGTATTCCCAGAATTTAATGAAATGTCTTACCAGTGGAGCTGACTCCACTTTTAGGTGAAATAGGTGGACATCTTCTTAGTACTTATATATGAACAATCCAAAAGTCAAGACCCAGGCAACCTCATGTCAGAGAGGAAATTAGTGTGTGTATTCATCCTTCATTGCCGAAGAAGCCCATGCCATCAGAGAAATGATGACATGACTTGCACTTGACTTTGTTTTTGAGTGACGGAGGGCTATGCAGGTCTGCAGCCTCACTTATCCTTCAGAGCCCTCTGAATCCAGTGACCAGACCAGATATTCATCAGGATGACTGGAGATGGCCCAGGATGAAGCAATTGGGGTTAAGTGACTAGTCCAAGGTCACTCAGCTAATGAGTGTCCAGTGTCTGAGGTGAGATTTGAACTCAGGTGCTCCTGATTCCTGCACTGGTGCTCTATTCACTGCACCACCTAGCTGCCCCTTCAGAGAGGCAATATGGTGTTAAGGAAAGAATACTGGAGTTGAATTTGGAAGAACTGACTTTGAGCCCTAGCTCTGATACTACTCCTGTGATCCTGAGTAATTCACTTAAGTTTTTATCGCCTCAGTCTCCTAATATTTAAAATGAACAGGTGACTGAATGAATGAGTAAAAAGGCATTTATTAAATATTTACTATGTGATAAACACTGAAGTGATAAAAACATTTTTCTACCTCCCCTTCAGAACTGTTGTGATTCAAGTGCTTTGTAAAGCTTTATATAGGTGATTTTGTATTGCTGGAAGGTATACGTGCATGAGTTTTAGCCTAATTTTTAAACGGCGTCCTAAAAATGTCTGTTGATAGTTTGTCAGACTGTCTAAGCAACAGTTTGGATCTGAAGGAATAACATACAGTTCAGAGAGATTTCAATAGCAGAAGGAGAATTTGGCAAGAAAAACCCCAGAGAATGGATAGTATTAATGGATGATGAGATGGTTGGATTCATTTGCCCTTTAAACCTGTAATGGTACCATGCTTCTCCATGGGTCAGTCTAAATGGACTTTATGGTTGGTTAGGCCACAACTTATTCTCCAGTTCTTCTTACTCTTTACAGAGCCTCTCATCTCCTGTTTACTTAAAGACAATTTGCTACCCCCTAGTTAAAATAGGTAAATAAAGGAAAAAATATGAGAGAGAAGTTATTTGGGGTTTACTGGTAGTGTTTTTCCTTCATTTTCAAAGAAGACATCAGAGAAATGATGATATGACGTGCACTTGACTTTAATTTGAGTGAGGGAGGGCTGCGCAAAGTCACCAAACTCACTTTCTCCTCCTGAGCCATCTGGATCCAGTGACCAGATATTCATCAGGATGAGTGGAGACAGTCCAGGATACAGTGGGAGACCTTGGCCTTTCTAGGCTCAGGCCTTTTCAGGTACTCACTTAGAGTGAGGTCAGATAATGGCTATTTTAATGAAAAAAAGAAAAAATAACTAAATCAATCTGGGAGGGGAAGAGAAACAGTTACTACTGATAATCACTCTAAGCCAGGAGGGTCCAGAAAAGAGGCTTAGGTGGTGCTTGGGCAGGGACCTATTGTTGTCCAGTCTATGGGCTTCAGAATGCCTTGGGTTTAAGGTTGTAGGAAGGAAGGAAAGAAAGAAAGAAAGAAAGAAAGAAAGAAAGAAAGAAAGGAAGGAAGGAAGGAAGGAAGGAAGAAAGAAAAGAAAAGAAAAGAAATCTAACCAGTAAACCCCAAGTTAACTGGGAAACCTTTGGCCATCCAAATACATGAAGATGGTCTGATCCTAAAGAAACAAAGGAATAATTTCTGTTTAGAGCTTTTTTTTAGGTGGCTCATTAGCATAAAATAGGCTATACATATCTAGTAATATTCTGTCAAGGGTTCTGTGTTCACTCCTTCTCCCTGGTAGAAACACTGAGGGGAGGAGAGCTTTAATTTAATCAACCTTTTTTTTTTCAGATTACTTGCATTCAACTCTTATTAAAATTTCTACCCATTTAATAAACTCAAAAATGTTTCCTCCTTCCCTCTAATTGTACTTGGGTTGGATACCTGGTATGAAAGAAGGGTCATGAGGACTCTATATAAATAGAGAAAGTCATGGTGACAAAGTGGATAAGCAGTGAATTTGGTGTGTACAGTTTGTATTGTAGTAGAAAAAGCAATAAAGTGCTCATTTTGGGGTCAGAATACTCCCCCCAAATTTCCATTTAGTTTCTTATGCTAATCTAAGATATACTGAAATCATGGTGGGGAAAGTTGTTATGTAGAAGGGACAAGTGGATTTCATTTTCTTCATCTGTAGAGTGTGGGTAGGCAATCTGGGACTTTGTAGACCTTTCCCATGCTAAGTAGACTTGATGACTCCAAATCCTTGCCAGTTGTTCCATGATTTTGGCTCTCCTCTGTCCACACAGGACTTACTCAGGACTCATGGATGCCCACACTTCAAACACTTCAAGGCTATATCTGGTCAAAGGAGAAAATCATGAAGGTTTCTTTGACTGTGGATCAAGCTTCCTATGGGTAGATGCGGGATTAGAGGAGAAGGAAGGGAGGAGGACATCAGGGAGCACAAAGCTACGGGGTTGAGATTGAAGAATTACCATTCTATGCAAACTGGCCCATCTCTGGTTATGAAATTAATGCTTTCAATATGTGAATATTGAAATATCTGGGATCTCCTCAGCCTAAAGAATTTCAGCTGTAGGCATGCAAACAATAAGTTAGTAAGCTAAGAAATGTGCCTCTAAGTTCTTAACACTATCCGTGAAAGGAGGAAATAGGTAGGAAGGAAGTCAGAACAGACAAAACACTGATCTCAGACTCAATAATTTTCAAACAGAGGAGTTGTCTCTAATTCTCAGGGGGCAAATGACTTTCAATGGGAAAAATAGGAATGGGAAAGATTTATGGTCATCTGTATAACAGCTGAGATTTATATAGTGCTGTGTACAACGGTGGCAGGAGCACTAGATCCGGACCTTTGGATTGGGGGTAAGTTACTTTGCCTTTCTTGGTCTCAGTTTCCCCTTCAGTAAAATTAGGGGGTTTTTCCTAGGCCTCTGAGATCCTACCTATTTGTGGATTGTGGTAGGTTTTAAGGTTCTTAAAGCATTTTGCATACACGGTCTCATTTGGTCATTACAACAACTCTACAGTGTTAGAAGTGTCAGTATTATCTCATTTTATAGATAAGAAAATTAAGGGAGGAAAGGGTTAAGTTCACATAGCTAGGAGGTGGCATAGCCAGGCTATACACTTGGCCCTTCTCATGTGGAGACTAGCACTCTTTCCACTAAACTTCCACTATCCATGAGCTAAATAATTCCAGTTGTGCAGTTTCATTCTTTTTTGTTTGTCCCAGACTTGAGATGTCAACAGTGTGGAGAATTAGCAATCCAGAAACTCCCCTATGCAGACTGGTGACTGATTTATAACTTATATTATTTGAGAATTTGCCAGGGGCACTGAGAAGTTAATGCCTTGCCCATTGTCAGAGAGCCAGGATGTGTGAGAGACAGATCATTCCGATTCCAAAACCAGTCCTCTCTCCGTGCACACTGCCTCTTCTCCATTTAGGTTATACGCATTAGTCATGTTCCCCACTGCTTTAGAACATATGCTCTTGATTGATGCACAGTGAAGATGGCAATTGTATCAATAGCCAACAGAGTCCTTAGAAAGCTCATGCACCAAAACAGAGCTAGCAAATATAACTTTATTTGGTGTTTGAAATAAATGGGATCAGTTGTGTGTGTGTGTGTGTGTGTGTATGTGTGTGTGTACACATATATAATGTAGCATCTTAGAGAGAGCTAGGCCTGAGGTCAAGAAAACCTATGTTCAGATCTTCTCTGACTCTTATTGACTCTGTGACCATAGGAAAGTCCTTTTAACACTCTGAGTCTCAGTTTTCTTGACTGCAAAATGAGATGGTTGAATTGGGTGGCCTTGAAGGTCTCTTCTAGGTATATAATTACAGTCACAGGAAGTGCCTGTGGAATTGGGTCAGGCAGACCTGAGTTTGAATCTTGACTCAGACCCTTATGAGCTAGGTGATCCCAGGTAAGACAATTAACCTCTTTTGAACAATTGTTTCCATATCTGTATAATGGGGATAACAGGAACACATACCTCACAACACTGTGAAAATCAAGTAAGATATTGGATCTAAGTTTGCTTAGGAAATTGGCAGGGCTTTAGTATGATTGATATATATAATATATATATATATATATATATATATATATATATATATATATATATATATATAAAAGGTAAATGTTTATATTCCTACATTTGTGAATATACATATAGATATATGTATATACATATATAAGCTTTGTTAAATGCTTTCAGACTCTGTATTAAGTACTAGAAATAAAATATATAAAACTGAGACAGTCTCTGCCCTCAAGGAACTTCCATTCTAAGATGGCAAACAACTGTACAAAGTTAAGCAAGTGCAGAATATATAGAAAATGAATACAAAACGACAAAGGAAAAGTGGTGACCTAACACAATGCCTGGCATGTGTTAAGCACTTACTACATGCTTGTTAATTAAATGATAGACTGACTGACTGGCTAAAAGAATGGAGAGAAGTCTAAAGGATATGGTAATTGAGCTGAGCCATGAAGGGAGCTAAAGGTGCCAGTATATGATTTGTTTATAGTCAACAGACAATATAAAATGTAAATGAGTTAAACCCAATTTCTACTTACTATATTTGATAAAACAGTGATTAAATTGAGTGCGCCACAAACAATTTTTACCTCATATTCTCTTTCCTGTGTACGGTCACATACATTTCATAGACTCTCCCTTGTGGAATGGCCCCTGCAGGAATCAGCAAACTCACTCCTAAACAACAGGTATATATACACACACATAAATGAGAAAAAAAAGTGCATTAAATAGGAAAAAAAATCAGAAACCACCTACACAGTTTGTCTAAAGGAATGAGTACAGATTGTGAAAAGGCAGCCATATGTCTACTTTTTGCCCCTTTGATAAAAGGGAAATCTTCCCAGTTGCTGGGACTTTCTTGTTTACTGGCTATCTTAGTTAGCACAGCTACTTCTGTGCCTTTGTGGAAATATGTGAAGGGTAGAAGTGAATTTTTTAAAAGCTTTATTTTAGTCAAGAAGCAGGCAGATGGATATTTTTGCTTACCCTGCGAAACTAAAGGAAAAAAAATTACTTTTAAAATTTCAAACTGCTGTAATGGGACATGTCTCCCCAGGCATTTCTTCTTTAATTACAAAAATCCCCTGTGAAAGCCAAAGTTAGCAGAATGCCATATTTTAAAGTTAGCAAAGGAATCTTGGAAAGGACATGTCTGTTTTATCAGTATCATGGTTTAAATCAATGGTTCTCACACTGTGGTATGGGGACCTCTGAGGAACACAGAGGTCCTTTCTAGGGGTCTGCAAGGTTAAAATGATTTTCATAATAACATTAAGATTTTAAAGTTCTAATGTGGTAAATATCAAGAGACATAATCCACATAAAGAAAATCTCTATGGAGGGGCACTCTCCCCCATGATTTTTAAAGGGTGTAAAGTGGTCTTGAAACCAAAATTTTAGAGGCAGTGGTTTAGACTTGAAATTGCTCTAGGGCAGCAACTACAAATGGTCCTGGGTTGCTTGATTTTGCCTCATTAGGTCAGTTGATCTGTAAAAATTTGCTCACTTTTTGGGTTTATATTTTTTCTTTAATTTATTTTTAGTTTTCATCATTCATTTCCACAAGATTTTAAGTTCCCAATTTTCTCCTCATCTCTCCCCTCCTCTCGCCCCAAGATGGCATGCATTCCGATTACCTCTTCCCTCAATATGCCCTCCCTTCTATCAAACCCCCTCCCCCCAATCCCCTTCCCTTCTATTTTCCTATCGGGCTAGATAGATTTCTATACCCCATTGCCCATATATCTTATTTTGGAGTTTATATTTGAGTCTAGTGTATGACCAAGATTACAGGGTCATCCAAAAGGATGTGATTTCACATTTGAAGTTGCGATAGCACCAAGGTGCTTTTCAGTTAAAGTTAAATTAGATTCCATAAGCACTTATATTGACCATTGCAATCAGTCCTTCATAGCAAATGCCCTGCTGGATACTTTGGAAATACAAAAGAAACAGAAGAAAATGTTTTTACCTTTAAGGCAGTTAAGGTTAGTTGAGGAGACAAGAATGCACATATATATACACATATACATATACACATACATGTACACATACACACATGTATATACATATATATGCATGTGTGTGTATATATGTATATATAATGTGACTATAAAACAAAGGAAGGTAAGGAAAGATGATTGAGGAGAGATGATAAGTTAAGAAAAACTTCACCAAGGAGGAGAGGAGCCTTCTATTGCACCTTGAAGGAAGTGTAGAGCTTAAATAGCTAGAGATGAGCAGAAAGGAGTGATTTGTCACATTTTAGAACATTTGTAAGGAAATCTGCCTGGATGGATTGGTACTGCCATGATGGAAATTGTGAGAGAAAAAGCTATGGAAAGTTGGTCCAGTTAACAGCTCGGGAATGCTAGGAGTTTGTATTTGACTGAAGAAGGGATGGGGAAATCATTAGAATTTCCATGTCTTTTTTTTCTTGTGTGTCCTAGCGTGGGTGGTATTGCTTTCTAACACCATATTTATTGAAAGCTCACAACTAGAATTTGAAAAATTAAGGCACTTGAGGAAACCATTTGCTCTTCTGTATGCCTATTATTATTTTAAGAGAAAATAAAAATGAAATGTGATGACTCTGTCCTAGGGTCTGATTTTAATACTTTTATGAGGCTTCTTTGAAGTTAATTGCCAGATAAAATGATGAAATCTAAATAATACTACAAAAGAAAGCATAATGAAATTCTGCTCTTTAAATAGAAAAATCAATGGATGGTGAGTGGCTTATTTACCCTTTGTGCCTGATGGATCCATAATAAAGAGTTAAGTTAATAAATGAATCTTGGTCCTTCTCTATGATGTCCCCTCATCATCTGAAAAAATCACTATTCTAAAATTCTTCTTCTTCTACAGCAAATTGGAACTAAAGCAACCGATGTGATTTCTAATTAATTTATCCTTTGTATGGATGGTGACCACAGCAAGAGTTTCTGCCTTGAAGTTGTATGCTAAGTGCTGAAAAAAGGACAATGGCCCAACTGATACCTCATTTCAAAAAATTTCTAAGTGTGTTTCTTTGAGAAGGGTTCTGCTAGCTAGTTGTTGGGGAAGAGCAGAGATTTGGAGAAAGGACAAATGAACTTGAAAGAAAATGTTCTTCTTAATCTAAGTCAATAACAGAGCCCAGTGGGTGACCTGTATTTCGTGGTCTGGTAAATGGGGTGGTGAAAAGTGGGGCTTTTTTTTGGTAGGGAAAAGGTATCAAACTGAGCGTTTGCATTTTAAACCTTTAGAACTTACCTGAATTGGGGACAATGAGGTGTCCCCCAAGAGAGTTAAAAGTCCCAAAAGCAGTGCAGGATGGGTCTGTTTGTCTAGCCAGGCTCTGATTCTTCAAGTTTAGAGTTTCACTTTCCAGCAGAGACTGGGTAATTTGTGGGGATAGCTTGGCTGTGAAATCTGATAAGTCATCCTGTGGGGTTACGGCACCTGAGGTATTGTACACCTTGATTTTCAGGTTGGGTAGAGGATCGAGGATTGGTGAGTTGGTCATTGGGATTTTGTCAGAGACATCATGCAAAGCATAGACAGGGCCTCTGTACATGGCCGCAGCTGATGTAAGGTCTGGTGGTACCGCCAGGAGATCTGTGTTTGAAAAAGAAAGAGAAATTTCATTGCCTTACCTTGGCCAACCTAGACAAATTAATTCCGTGACAGCTTGTGGTTCCCAAAGGAAAGGTAGCTCCATTAGCATAAGAGTTTGCAAGAGGGCCTCAGTACCTGCTGGAAAATGGTCAGAAGGTAATCTGGACCCAGTGTAGTTGCAGCAGTGTAGCAGCAGATCTACACCTGCCTTGTTTTCCATATACCACCCTTAAGAATTCCGTTTTAGCTCCTCTGGCTTTAATGAGACATATCTAAAACATGGAAGAAGGAAGCAAAAGAGGGGTACAAACCTGTCAGAATAGAATCAGGAAGGCTAAAGCTCAGAATGAGCCGAGGTGCTGGAAAAATGCTAAGGAAGGACCATAAAAACCACTTTCCCCAGTATGATCAGACCAAGAAGGAGAAGAAGGAAGGAACAACAGGGACAAAACAGAATTATTCACCTCCTATTTCTTTCCATCTTCTCTAGCAAGGAGAATGATCTTCATACTGGAAAGGGTAGAAAAAACAGAGTAAGAGGGAATGGAAACCTAAGACAGGGGAGGGAAGAAGAGAGTGTCTAGCTGCATAAAATGAATTTAGAGGAATTACATTCCCGACATCGACAGAAATGGAAGATTTGATTACTGAACGAGTATCAGTAATCTCTGAAGACTCAAGGAGATTGCCCAGGCAAATGGCCAGTTTTTCAAACTGAAAAGGTAGATTTTGGGAAATATAAAATAGTGAACTTGACAGATGTTCAGCTCCGGGAAAAATCTAGAATACATTTTTAAATGAATGGTTTGTGGCCAATTAGAAACAGAAGAAGTGATCATTAAGAGCTGGGATTTCTCCATTAAGAACAAGTTATGCCAGACTAACCTCATTTCCTTATTAGGGAAATGATACAGACATAATTAATATGAATTTCCACAAGGAATTTGACAGTCTTTTAAGACAGTTTCAAAGACAAAATGGGGAATGTAAGTGGGATGAAAGTACAATTGTGTGATTTTTTTTCTGGTTGGTAGAGTGTAACTAAAAAGACCAGACTAATGTATCTGAAAGGCAGATAATGTATTTGAATTGTATATCAGATAATCATCTGATATCATCCTGAAAGATGGTGTCCAGTAGTATGATGAAGTCATCTCTTATGTCCAATTTCATCAGTATATCAGAGGAAGATATTGAAAGCATGCTTGTTAACTTTGCAGATGACACAAAGCAGAGAAGGTTTACTAATAAACTGGATGACAGAATTAGAATCCAGAAAGCTTTTAGCAGTTTGGAGCAGGGGACTGAATCCAACAAGATGTGATCTGACATGGCTAAACATAAAGTCATATTTAGCTTGAAAAAATCAACAATACACATATAGGATTAGGGACCAAATCTGTGATTTTTCTTTTACAAGAAACTCTCTGGTAAGGAAATTGCTTCTTTTAGTGCAGCTAGGAAATTTCTATACAATTTATAGGCTTAGAAAGTTGCCCTAGAGCACCGAAGGGATAAGTGACTTGCCCACAGTCACACCCAGCCAGCATGGATCAGAAAGGAGTCTTAGCTCCATCCTCTCTGCCACACTGCTTCTCTTATAGAAGGACAGTAAAAATAAGTAGAGGCTAAAGTAGTTAATAGTTTGTTCAATGTAAGTCACCAGTATGACCTAGCTGCCAAAAAAGCTTACATATCACCTTAGACTACATTAACAGATGTATCGTTTCCAGGAAAGGGAAGTAACAGCCCCTTTCTGACATGTGAATCAGGACACATCAGTTGCATTTTGGGCATCACTGGCTGTTGCACTTTCATAGAGATCCTGATGAACTGGATGTGGTCCAAAGGGAATTATCAAGATGCTTAGAGTGATCCAAATCATGTTAGAAGAGGACCAGTTGAAAGAATGAGGGGTGTTTAATCAGGAGAGGAGAATGCTAAGGGGCATCATAATAGTTTTCCTCGAACATCTAGAAGGCTGGCATATGGAAGAAGGATTATATTTATTCTTCACATGAAGACCTAGAATAGAAACTATCTGGAGAAAGAGTTTGCCTCAAAATAATGAAGAACTTGCCAGCAATCATTGCTGTTCAAAAGTCCAGTGGTTTGACATTTGAGAAAATGGGTTTACTGGCAGCGTTCAGGACAGATGACCTCATGCCATACATATTGACCTATCCAGGATAAGGCTGAACTAGATCATAGATTTATTGATTTTATAAATGGAAGGGACCCTTTCAGGTCACTTTCATAAGTAAGGATACTGACTAAGAGACCTTAAGTGACTTGACTAGAGTCACCCAGATGGTCAGTGAAAGAGGAGGGTCCTGAGCCCAGGCCCTCCCATCTCAGAGCCAGCTCTCCTTCCATTGAACTACCACTGCCTTTAAAAGTCACCTCCAATTCTTAGATTCTATAACTATCCTAGAAAGATCATATTAGATCATCATAGAAAGTGAGATTTCACTATAATATATGATACCGAAGTAGTACCCTGTATGGTATAGGGGATAGAGGGCTAGCCTTGAAGCCAAGAACACCTGAATTAAAATTCTAAATCTGACATATATAGCTGTGTGACCTTGGGCAAGTCATCTAACTTCTTGCTAAGACAGGAGCTCTTGATCTGAAGTCCGTAGACCTCTTGGATTTCAGGGGGAATGTGAACTTGGATGGGAAAAATATTATTATTTTTATTAACCTCTAATTTCCTTCATAATTTGTGCTTTATTTTTATGCATTTAAGAACATCTTGTAGGTTTTAACAGAGATCCATGATGTGGAAAAGGTTAAAACATGCTATTCTGAAACCATAAGAGAAGTTGTCAGTCAGAATTGGTAGAGGGGCTTCCTCACTGGGGAGTTCCCTATAGCAGTGAAATCACAGCTCTAGGGCCTTTAACTAAATGAAGGATTTCTTCTGCATCACTACCTGTAATTTGATGTCAATGTGCAAAGTCTTTGCTGTTGACCTGAGAAAGGGAGCCTGAGATCCGAAGCTGAACGAACACATGCAAAAGATAGTATCAAGTCCCTTATAGCTGAGTCATCTGGTGCCACCATTGTGAAAGCTCGAGGAGGTTGCACAATGGAGAATCTAAGGAAGAAATGATGACTTACCCTTATGGTAGTTTGATGAGGGGTCACTATCATTGGAACCTGGTTGCTTTGGGTTCACCCTTTAAATGGTTCAGAATCAAGTGCATTTATAGGGTCCAGGAAGGGAGTGGGAGAACCTGGCTCACATGAGTTTATTATCTATCACAATATGTTTTTTTTTTGTCCAGAAAGTGTTTGGATAAAAATAATGGAGGCTAAAAAATCCATATACATATATATGGAGATACAAAAGTATCAGGTTTAGCAAGTAAATATAAGGCAATCTTTTTTGAAGGAAGTGAGATACTAGCTTCTAGGGGTCTGAGGAGCTGCCTCATGTAGGATGCAGTATTTTAGCTAAGCTTAGAAGGAAACCAAGTATTGTAGGACGTGGATGAGAGAAGAGCGTGCATGGAAGACAGCTTATGAAAACGCATGGAGAAGGAGGTGGAATGTCAGGAGTATTGGAATTATAAGTAGGACCATTTGGCACTTACAGGATCCAAGGGAGACTGCTCTGATGGGTACCTTTCACTCTGGGGCTCCTTCAGGACATTGGCCACCAGGGAGGTGCCCGGGATAGCAGCAGGCCTGTGTTTTCCCTTTTTTCCCTCCCTTCCCCACTCACTGTCTGGTAAGTGGAGGCTACATTTGTTAATTTCCAGTTGGCCTGGAGTAAACCTCTCTAGTTTGAGGCAAATGTGTGGAGACAAAAGCCTTTTTGGGAGCTTAAGGGTATTTCTCTGACATATCTGGTTCAAACTTGCTGGTCCCTTCAGGATGGTTTTAAAGTAATCCCAGTAATCCTGCTGTCTACTCCACTAAAAAGGAAGAGAACACAGGGGTGGAAAGTCCAGGTGGCAAAGTTCTTTGGTACTTGAGTGGGGATATTACTCTGTTAGATCTCAGCAAACCTTTAAATAGCACATTTTAAATCAATTTCCAACACAAGATTCTGAAATATTTTCATTGCTTATTGACATTATGAAGATGGCTAAATTACAAAGTATTCAAACCCTATTTTATCTTTAGCAAATTTGACTGGATTCAGAGACAGAAGGAATGGGTTTGAGTCCTCAGTCTACAACATACTATCCTTTCTGTCAGTGGCGAAGTAAATTAACCTCTCTGGATTTCAGTTTCTTCCCCTGTCAAGTGAGTGGGCTGGATTAGAAATACTGTAAAGTCCCTTCCAGTTTCTAGACCCTAGGATCCTATGAAAATCAATGAACAACAGAGGAAAATGGCTGTATACTAAAGAAAAAATGATGTTTCAAAGTCTGTTAATGTCCTTATTCCATATATACTCTAACTAATACTAGTGTAATTTAACAAAGCAATTTTGACCCCCTACTAGGAATGCTTCAACCTCAAATACATGGATAACCCACTCAGACTTCATAGCAAACAAATTTTCTATCCTTCCCATTCTTTACATAAGCCATACAAGAGATTGTAGGTCACTGAGACGGTGATTCCCCAAAGCTGGAGACAAAACCCTATAAGCAAAATTTTCTCAGTCATTAGAAAATAACCACATTAGATACATATATAAGAACTTAATCTTTTCCTTTCTTCTTCCCCATTCCTCTTTCTCTTGTCCTTTTTCTCTTTTGCATGTTATATTTTCTCTGTGGTTCCTATAGTTCTTTGATCTGCAGTAAGTGGTTAGTTACTCTTTGAGATTTTATTTGTTTGATGTGTCCAACTCCTAAAAATAAATACTGGTGGTTCTTTCCTCCTTATGCAAGTGGCTGCTAATCCACTTAAGTATAGAAACTGCTTCTAGCACATACCTAGATCAATCAACATGTAATGAAATGTCATCTCACCTTGTCTTGCAGCCTTGATGTTCACAGGCTGGAATCCTCCATTGAGGGCTGAGGAATCAATGATATCAGACTCAAAGTCCCTATGATTCTTCCGATAAACAAATAGAGCCACGATCACAGAGATGGCCAAGCATACAATCACCGCGATCACCACACCAACGTAGAGGGCAACATCATCTGAGTCAGGAGCCGCTGGAGGGGAAGAATCAGTTACAGAAATTTCCAATAGCACACATATTGCTATCTTTCCTTCAGACATTTATTACCTTTTTTATTGGTTAATTCCAAATCTACTGCAAAAGCTATATACTTTGAGTAAGCCCTTTCAATGGAAAATAATCATGGATTTCTTTCTTATTCTCTGTCTATCTACTTCTGACCTATTTTGTAATTGGGAAACATAACAGATCATTTATTGCTAGGGTTGTAAAGAAATTTTAGCTAAAATTCTACCAACCTACAAGAAACAGTTGAGTGCTATTGATGTGTGTGTGTGTGTGTGTTTGTGTGTGTGTGTGTAATAGGATAACAGGTTTTTAATTTCACAGATGGTCCATTTAAAAACATAAACATTCCTTTAGAAATGTCTGGCACATTTTGATTCTGTGTATTTATTGAATTAGAGTATTTTCCTAAGTAACCTTCCAAGTCATAAAGTTTACTTCTTCAGGGTTCTTCTTTCCTTTCTCCTAAACAGTGTGAGGAGAGGAGGGTCAAAAATAAGCAGTGTAATGAAGCTGAGCTGGGAACCCAAAGATAGAGTTAAATGTTGCGCAGTCTGGAAAAAGAAAAAAAAATACTGAGCAATAATGCCCTGTTCCATCTCACCTGGCCCCCACCCTGAACAAGTACCAGGTCTTTGGAGGGAGGAAACAGGGGATACAAGTATTCATTCCCCAGGTATGCTGCTTTTCCCAAGAAGATGATGTGAACAACAAAACTTGGAATTTTTTCATGGATAAGAGGCTTTCATTTGCTTTATGTATCATTGAAAAGAAATATAGCCTCGTACTTTAAGTGTGTTCGATAAAGACCTGAGTCAATCAGGCACTGTGTCAGATTATCCTAGAGGCTAATCAAGCATGTTCCATGAAGGAACTTTTCATACTTTTAGAAGGTGGGGATGGAAACGACCAATTTTCTCATTGACCTGGCATCATTTGACTTGGTCTGGCTCAGCATGGAGGGCAGTGTGATAGTGGATAGAGAGTTGACCTTTTGAGCTAGGAACACCTGCATTTAAGGGCGATCTCTGGCATACTGGGCTGCTACCCTGGGCAAGTCACAACTCCTCAGTGCTCTAGGCAACTCTCTAAGATGCTGTGTTGCAGAAAAGGTTCCAGTTGGCATTGATAAAAGAAATTCCTCTCTGGGAGTTCTCTACTCTGATTAAATCACAAATTTCGCATCCAGCCTTCCAGTCTTGGTGAGCAGAAACTTTATTGAACTCCATAGTATAATTTGTGTCCAAGTCTATGAATGGCCCACAAAAGCTACTTGGAAGGATGTCTCCAAAAGTAGTCTATTTCCTCTAGATGGCTTGTGATAGTAAGGATAAGAATTGCCTTGACTACTAAAGTAACCCAAGGCAAACTGGAGTGACTCATTTTGTCATTGTCCTCATTTTGGCCTGTGTTTTGAAAGAAATCCAACAAAAATGAGCATCATTTTCATTTTTATTTCTTTAAATTTACTAAGAAAGAAATTTTACTACCTACTTTTCTAAGGTACAGAAACATCTGATTTCCTGTTGTGTAGGTGAAAACTGACAGATGTTTAAAGGAATCCACTGACATTCCAAATGCTTTTGACTGTGGGAGCTCCTTTTTGCCTCTAGGTTTCTGATGAGGCCCCCAAGTGGAACTCTTAGCCCTAGGCATAGCATATTGCCTTAATTTTATTTTGTTTCCTTTTGCTAACTATTATTTCCCAAGCCTGTAAGACTTCCTAGGTCATGATTACTTTTTCAGTAGTGATGGTTTCTTATTCAATAGTTGTGAATTTATATTTTCAGCCTTTGAAGTCTCTTTTTCTGGAATCTGCATATTCATGACTTTTTTGTTGTCTCTTTCAAGTTAAATTTCATCTGATTCTTCTTTCTCTGATTCAGCAAGGAGACACTAACTTATTTTCTGTGTTGGAAAATATTAGGTGCCTACCTCCAGTACACATAAATGATATAGGAAAGGTCAGCTTGGACTGATGAATGACAATGAATGATTAAGCCAGAAACATGCAAACAAAACATGACACTTACAAGAAAATCCATATTCATTCTGGGTTCTCTGTTCAGTTGAAATAGGATAAATGAAACCTTGAAAAGAAAAGAATTGTACAAAAATGGGAACAAAATCAAATTAATGAGGGGAACAAAATGGGAAGCATGAAAAATGGTTTAATTAAAAGAAGAGGAAAAGAAACTCATGGTACTTTAAAGTTCTGATTCAGCACAGAATTATGATTTTGCATCTCCTGTCTGCTCCAGAGCCTCACTAAGAATTAATAAGTAGGCAGATTGAATTTCAGAGGCAAAACTGGTCTCGAGTCACTAACTTTGGAGTGCTTAAAGTCTTTCTTTTATTGAGCATAAACTCTAATGGATCTAATTTATTTCAGACATCAAGGGTCATTAGCATATGGAAAATCTTTTTTCCCTATCCCTGCCATATGTTTTAATTCCCAAGACATATTCAGTAAAGCTCTAAACAGTTTTTTTATTTAATTATAGCAGCTTGCTGTTGGTCTAATAGAGCTAAAGAAGACCTGTCGTCATTGGTCAAAGGTTAAATACCCATTTGCTGTGTTGAGCCTAAGGAAAAGAAATCCACTTTTTGGATTTCCTTCTTGTTCATCCCCCACTTCATGTAATAGGAATCCGATAGGTATTGCCCAGGGAGTGAGCAGTTTGTCAATGAAATGGAAACTGGATGGCTTTTATTTTAAATTATTATAAAATCAATAGAGGCCTAGAGGGTGTAAGGTTATTTATCCTAAACATAGTATAATCTGGATAGAATTATAACCTAGTTTAATTCTTCAAATAAATAATTAAGGTTAATGCTTTTCTTTTGAAACACTCCAAAGCCAACTAGATTTGTTTTGTTTCATTTTTTTTAAAGCCAGGGGAAGAAAATATATTTTTCCAATTTGGAGCCCAGAATTCTGAAAGTTAAAACTTGTTTTTTTGTTCCACTTATAAGCAACAGACTGTGACTTCCAAAGAAAGATGATTTTAGATACCAAGCATCTCCTCTAATGCAACATTTGAATGTCAAGTAAAAATGAATCAGAAACACATGGCTTTAGAATCCCTTGCTATATACAGGAATACAAGTAAAGGGAAAACTGAGAATCAAAATTAATTGGCTTAAAATGAAAGCATTGTAAAGTTTGGGGACGGAAGCAAACTCTAAGATGTGACAAAGGTATCTCAAGTATAGTTTCAGGAACATTTTCAAGAAATTTACCAGTTTGGGAAGTGAATGCTGGAGAAACATGTGGTTCTTACTTAATGAATGAAGGGTTTGCTATGGCACAGACAAGTTTTTACCCAAATGAATTTTTAATGCTTTATTTTAGAGAATGATTGCAGCCTCATACTCATTTTTATAAATTTTATATTCCTTATCTCACTTGTATGACTCCATGTATTAGGACTGTTGTACATTTTTAAACAACCTGTGTCTAGTAATAACCTTTTTCTATTTGTACTCTGTGAATTCAATAAAAGAAAAGCTAGGACACAGACATCAGGAAGAAGTAATTGATTGCTAAGATCTGAAGTCAAAACAAGTTATTCTTTCAGACACAGTATGACTTAATAGGTAGCACTGCTTTGCTCAAGATCAGGTTTAGAGAGAGAGATATTTCAAAGGATCTGCTTTCAGTAACTGGGGTAAACAAGCTTGAAAATGCATAACAATAATTCCCAGTGACATGGGATTGAGAGACAGAGTAACCTCATGGATTGGAGAGCTGTCCTTGGACACGGGAAGTTCAAACGTTACTTTTTAGTTCAAATCTTATCTTTGATATATACTGGCTATGTGATTCAGAGCCAGTGACTGTGCCCAAAAAAACTCTCTAAAACTGGAATTTTTAAGTGCAGATACCAATCTATACTGGGAGATGTAGTGTCCATAGCAGAAATTCCCTACACTGATGAAATCACAAATTGGAAGCCCTTTTATTCCCCCTTAAGAAGAGATAGAATTGGACTATTTTATTTTCTCTCTCAAAGTCTTTGTATATGTTTGCAGCAGAGAAGGTGGTTGTGTGTTACATAAAAGTACAAAAAGAAGCCAAAAGGAAAGTTAACATTCAGAAGAAGCATGGAATGGTTGAATAAACCCTGGACTTCAAGGTCAGAATGACTTGGTTTCAAATCTTGACTCTGACTTGTAGCGATTGTATGACCATGGTCAAGTCACATAACTCCTTATCTGTAAAATAGGGCTAATAATTTTGCAGGAAGGATGTGAGGCAAGTGCTTTACAAATACTAAAGAGTTATATACAAATAGGAGTTGTGATTATGAAGAGAAACATCCTAGAATGTAGCACTTGATTTTTCATATACTTTTGTTACTAACAGAATTCCTATTCTTGATGGGTAAATCAAGGAACAGGAGACATGGGAATTTAGAACTGTGATTTTAAACTCAGGTTTTCCTCTAATTTGTGCTAACCTCCAGGGCTCTGTGCTATAGTCACTACAGAGAAATGGAAGGAATCTTTGCAACTTTAAACTTGTAAACATCTCTATTTTGTTTTGGTTTTGAGACTGAGTCTTGCCATCTTGTCCCAGTTGGCTATTCCAGCTGATCCCTCTCTGACTGGCAGAGGAGCTTTGATCTCCTCCACTTCCACCTGGGCCCATTTGCTTTTCTGTAAGCAGTCTAACACTCTACCCCCACTGACCCCAATAGGATGCTCACCATATTGGTGTTGGACATTAGAGGAAACATTCATCAGATGAGCCTGCTGCTCAACAGATGAGACTGTTGCCACTCATAACTCCTGAGCTAACAAGATCTCTCAGCCACAGCCTAGACCTGGGGAGCAGGGATTATTATAGTTGTGCACCACAACACCTGGTTGCACTTATCTACTGTGACTTGGTATCTGAAACTCTAAATACACAGGGAAAGTGAAAAAGAAACTTGTACTATTACCTGATCCTGGCCAAACCTAATATTTTCCAGAAACAACTCAAATGTCAGGCTAATTTTAAATGAACTCAATAGTGGTGTAACATTCCCTTTTGTTATTGCTGTGGAAACAATATTAATCAACTATTTCCAAGAATCTTCTTAAATATGTTCATTCACCTTCAAAATAAGGAAACATCTTCAATTACAGTATCAAAGCATCAATTAGAAGGCAGGGGATTTGAGGAGAAGATTATTTTTCCATTTCCAAAATGATTAGACAGATAGGATCACATTTTAAAGTTTGTTTTCATGTGTCTCCATCTGATCTAGCTTTTATCCAACAAGAAAGAATATTTTCTTCAGCTAATGAGGTGAACCTGCTGAGATTAGTAGCAGAAGTAATGAAAAAATAACATCTCTGGTAGGATCAAAAGAAATATGGTGCAAAATAATTATTTTGTGGCTATTAATAACTCAAGCAATAGGGATTTTGGCCAATTCATTATTTGAGAATAATGTCTAATAAATGGCATAGTATTATTTAGCATTCTAGAACCAAAGCCAGAAGCTGGATGTGTATGTGTGTGTGTGTGTGTGTGTGTGTGTGTGTGCTTCTCTCAATGCTAAAAAATGGCTATTTTATTTATGTATTCAAGTTTATTGGGGTAAGACCTGAATTTGAAGCGAGAAGGACAATGAAGTTTAGAGTCCAGAAGATGGGTTCGAATCCCACTGTGAGATCTTAGAAAGGTAACAAACTCTCTAAACCTTTATTTTCTCAATAAAATGAAGGTAGTAGCAGAGAATCCCTCAGGTTTATTTCAACTTTATAGTGTATGACATACTTCCATTCTCACTTTAAGATGTTGGATTTTGTGAAGCCAGTTCTACTGGATTTTTTTAAAAAAGTAATTTGTATCTTTTGGGATGTCTTAGCCTTGTCGAAAAGTTAACTATTGTTCCCATTAGATTTTAGAAATCCAAGAATTCAAGGGCTAGAAGGGACCTTAGAAATAATTTAGTACAACCCCCTAGATCTTTTTTATGAAGAAACTGAGACACAAGGAAGTCATCTAATTACTTAGAGGTAGAACTGGAATCCAGGTCTCTGAATGCTGAGCCAATGTTCTTTCTTTACCACCATGCTACCCACCAAAAAGTAATGGCCAATAAAAGTGAAACAGGACAAACAGGTAGAAAATCAAAAGAGTAGCTGTGGTAGCTTAACAATTTTAAATTTTCATTTAATTGTTATATGAACAAAAGTAAATTATTTATATTTAAAAACCTTTTCCTCTTGAACTTTTGTCACTAACTTTCAAGATCTAAGTAAGAGGCACTTTAAACTTAAAGAAAAGACTTTATAAAATGACGTTTAGATGTTGTCTGCTTTCTGTTGAAAGGGAGGAAAAGCAAAGGACAAATTCAAACTGAGCTGCATTTCTACCATAAATTATCTGCAAAGCCTGTGACCAGGGTCATGAAGTCCTTAATTTGTGGCAATGACATTGAGTTAGGCACAAAATGACATGACTCATAAATACTTGAAGAAATAGTCATGGTCACCTCAGAACTGGTTCCCACTAAAGAAGAGGGGAATTTATGATAGCAATTAAAAAGAATATTTGTATCTAAAGAGAAGCAAATGATCCTTTGATAAAAGTATGTAAGCATACCCTTCCTGTGCTTGCAAGTGAATAACATGGGACAGAGTTTCAATTTCCTTAGACCATCTTTTCCATTTCCTGTGACAGCAGCCTGCTAACAAGATACCTCATGGGTACCGATCCTTCCAAAGCTGAACCAAGCCCTCCATTCAACCACCATCTTGGCTTGATTTCTACTTACATTGGGAAGCACCATTTTGCATGCATTAAGGGAAATAATGAATTATTCACTTTCATTCTACAAATCCTTGAAAAAACTCTCAGATTGAAATTGTTACAGGTCATACACCTAAGTTCCTAAGACTTGGATTCAATAAGCATTCCTGCTTGGTTGATGGCAAGATTTAACACACATTTAATAAACTCCTGCCAGTCATCTATTTCCTTGGCCAGATGGTGGGAGTAGGAGGATGTGAAAAAGGAGATAAATGAAACTCAAAGATGCCTCTCAAGGCCACAGATGAGAATTACTGCCCCCACCCCCACCCCCCAGATGGCAAATGAACTTAGTTCACCTATGGTAGAAATTTTGGATCACGGCAGAGCTTATAGCATTTGGGCCTCCAGTGAAGAGCTGAGAAATCCTGGGCATCATGGAGATGGTGAAAAGCATCCTTTTGATTTCACAAAGAGGCCAAAGGGTATTTATTGCTTTCCTGACATTACAAGAGTACCCTTTTCATGGAAAATAAACAAGGAAAATGTGGAGGCTACACTGAATTGGACTGAAATACACTAGGTAAAAACAAAACTCACTATCCAACAAGTATGCCACAACCTAACAATATGTTGAGTTTCTGTCTTTAGCTAAATGGGGTAGCTGATTTCAGATCTTATCTCTATGATCTTTTACTTAGTAGAAGAACTCACAACTCCATAGTGATTCGTTTCACTTTGTACATCACAAGTAGTTTGAAAGTGTTCTAGCACTGTATGGATTTATGATCACTTCAATGTAAGTACTTGCTCCATCAGTACAGATTGCAATCCATCCATGTCTAATTATCCAGGGTGATTGACAGAGAAGATATCCAATTTTTCCCCTTCCAATATTTTTACATTTAATGAAGGATGCACTTTTCCAACTAACGTAGATAGAAAATCTTAGCATTTCCGACAAAAAGGATCACAGACTCTAGTTCGCCAAATTTTCCCTTCCCCTTCTGCTCCTCGCCCCCAAATTCCCTCCATGAAATAGCTGACATTTATTTTCATCTAGGCTAGCCTGTGCTTGGAGATCACCGATGACAGTGTCCTGTCTCCTGAGGCAGCTCATTCTACGCCTCCATGGAAGTTTTACCTGATGTCAACTCCAAATTTGCCCCATTGCACCTTCTATTCATTGATCTTGTTTCTACTTCCTGGAGCCAAACAGAGAAGTCTAATGCTCCAATATATGACTTGACATTTATCCCCATTGAATTTCATCTATCTGATTTGGCCAAGTGTTCTAGCCTGTCAAGGTCTCTTTGGATTCTGATTCTATCATTCAGGGTGTTAGCTCTCCTTCCTAGCTCTGAGTCATCTGCAAATTTGATAAGCATGGCTTCCAGATTTTTACCCAAGTCACTGATAAAAATGTTAACTATCACAGGGCTAAATTTCTTTGCTTGACATTTAAAACCCTTTATAATTTAGCACTGGCCTATTTTTTTCCATGCAAATTACACATTATTTCCATTCATACACTCTGTGCTCCAGACAGACTGTTCCTCATTAAAAAAAAATATCCATTTCCTGACTCCATGCTTTTGAATTCATCCCAAAGCCTCCAATACTTTCCTTTCTCACCTCTGGCTCTTGGAACTCCTGAGCTTAAAGATCACCTCCTTCAAGAGGTCTTTCCTGATTTCTCTCAATTGATAGTATCCCCCCTTTATCTCCTTGGCATTTTCATCCTAAAATCACATTGTGATTTTGTTTAATTAAATACAAGAAATCACATGTATTTGTTCTTTGTATATCTACATATAATCATATGAGATAGCATGGATAAAATGCTTTTGTAACCTTAAAACACTACATAAATGCTAGCTATTATCACTGCAATGTCACAGGATAAATACTGTATGTGAACATGTTGTGTTCCCATTGTGTTATGTATACTCCCAGAAGGTAGGCTATCTCATTTCTGTCTTCGTATTTCCAGAGCCTGGCCAATTTTGGAAATCTGAGAGAAGACTTTTGATTTCATTTATATGACCACTTATTAATCTGCTCAGGGGGTTCCCTACATACTCATCTGGTTACCCAGATGTAATTTCTTTGTGGTATCCCCAACTTCAAAAACAAAAAAAATGTTTTACAGAAAAAAAATCAATTTTTTTTGTTGCATCAGATAATATAGGTCAGTGTGTTCAGTAGATGGTTCATTTGCAGAATATGTATTTACTCAACAATACATTACCGATGTAATTATTAAAAGAACCCCTTCCCCAAAGTAGTCTGTGGCTGATTTTAGCATACCTGCTGTATAATGCTGATACTATTTTTTAAAAAAGGAATTATTAACTTTTCTTAACTTTTAGAAAACAAATTATGATTTATTTTTAACATTCATTAATTTTGTTTTAGTTTCAAATTCTCTCCCTCCATCCAATCTTTTCTCCACCCACTGAGAAGGCAAGAAATATATCAACCATACATCGGAAATCATGCAAAACATTTCCATATTAGCTACATTTCCAAAATAGCAAGAAAAATAAAAAAATGAGAAAATTATACTTCAACCTACGCTCAGATTTCATTAGTTTAAGAACTGTTGTCTTAAAATGAACTTAAAAATGTTACCCGGTGCCTCACTGGGGCCCAGGGATCATCCTGAATTTTCAAAGGCAATCATGGGAAGATGTGGGCTCTGGCAGGTTCTACAATGTTGGAAGACTGAGGACATACTTTGTAATAACCTAATTCCCTTTTCTGTGGACCAGCTATATCACTAGTAGATTCAGTCAACGTGCATTTATTAATCTCCTACTATATGCCAAACGCTGTAGTTTCAGTAACGATTCAAACTAGCAAATTACTTTTCAATGATTCATTCTTTAGCCATGGTAAACCAATAATTCTATTTAGTCCTTCATTAAATGTCTACCACAGAGTATTATAATCCCATACTAGCAAATCAAGTAATAGCTATGTGTAAAATGTGATGCTGTGGTGATTACACAGAGAGCAACCATGCTACAATGTGCACTCCCCTTTCAAGAAACAAACACACAAACAAACCTAGAGCTGTGTGACTCTGGGCAAGTCACTTAACCCCAACTGCCTTGCAAAAAAAAATCAGAAACTTAAGAGTTGCATCTAGTCTTTAATTCATGGTAAGATCAAATTTTTTCAGAATTCTTTCAAATATCTCAAAGCTCTGAAGTTCATCAATACAGACATAATTCTGTAAGATGGCTATTGAAAACTCCAATTTATCAGATTTCTCCTTTAGTATAAGCTTAACTCACCCCAGTGGTTCTGCAATTTCAAGCAACTTGACTTGGATCTGGTCTGAATTATAGTTCTTGGATAGATTATATCACACAAATTTCTATTACAACTTGAATAAAAATTGAAAGCACGATGAAAGATTCTACCAAGATAATATGGGTATTTTGTTGTTCAGTTGTGTCTGATTCTTTGTGACCCCATTTGGAGTTTTCTTGGCAAAGATACTGGAGTGGGTTTACCGTTTTCTTCTCCACTTCATTTTACAGATAAAGAAAGAGAAGCAAACAGGGTTAAGTGACTTGCCCAGGGTCACATAGCTAATAGCCAGATTTAAACTGACGAAGGTGAGTCTCCCTGACTCCAGGCCTGCTTTCTATCTACTGTACCACCTAACTGCCCAATAGACAATCACATACATATTTTATCTTTCTGAGGACACATTGCATTAGTTCAAATTCCACACTTTCTACACCTTCCGAACATTTGCCATTCTAGTGTTTTAAGTCCCACACAGAGGATCTAGGCAACATATTGGAGGTCTTCCTTTCTGGCTTTTACCATTTGGAGGGGACTAGTGCACCACTCAGATTCTCCATCCACAATCCTTTGCTCTTGCCGTCCCACCAACCTATGATTTTCTGATCATACAATACTAGGATGATAGGTATCAGTCTACCTTTTAACGTTTTGGAATAGATAGGCTTTATTTATTTGTTCTCCCTTTAAATATGTATTGGCAAAATCCAGAAACTCTTCTTTGGTACTAGTGAGATTACATCACAATGATGATTGCTGATCAAAAAAGAACACTGAAAACTACTCTACTGAATTAGGAGGTAGCAGTTTTCTCATGACTGGAGAACTTCATGGACCAAGGATGGTCTAGAGGAGACAAATGGGACTAAATGTCCTTCAAAATACTTTCCAGTTGTGACATCCTATGATTCTCTACTTCAATTCCCAAATCTTATAGGACATGGACGGAATAATTTGTCTAAGAGCACATGGCTAGTTAGGGGCAGATGTAAGCTTAGAATTTAGATCTCCTGAGAGTGACATTCACACTCTGATGCTCAGTCATCTTTGGGAACATTAGCATGTATGGAGACTAGATTATTTTTAATGTCTACTTTCTTTAAAAATAACAATGTTCTTTAAAAAACAAAGGAATAAAAAAGCCCAATTTCTTTCCAGGACATTAAGTACCTTGACTGGTATCTAATTATTCCTTAATAATCCATTCTAATTAAATAACACCAGTTTCTAGATATGCATAAAACAATTTTGAAGGCTTTGTGGCAGATTTTCCCAGTACATGTACTCTTCTTTCAGTCCATTGGATTTTTATTCCGAGCTGAACTAAATATATAACAGGATATACACTTGGATACGACCTAAATTTATACATTAAAAGTGACCTGAAAGGGAAAGTAGGGCTTTCAAAACTGTTGTAGCATTTGCAGCAGGTCTATAAAACTCAAATAACTACACTACAATATTTACTGTTTAACTTTTTAGACCTTTGAAAACTCTGATCATTCTGAATGATTATATGGAAACTGCAAATCATTGATATAAATTCTTATACTGGCTTCAAAATAGTTGACTTAGTGTCCACATATAGCCATTAACTGGGAGTAACTCACTCATTGGGCTATGTAGTTAGATCAAGCCAGACTACCTATCACACATGGAACAAAGCCAAGAACCATCTTGACCAAATGCACAAAATGTTACTGGTGGCATGGCACACCAAACACATAGATCCTGTTTGTCACATGCTGGTGTCTTTGTCTTTTGAAAATGTTATCTATTTCAAAGTAGCTGAAAGTCACTTTTGGATGCAGAAGAAACAGGATTTCCCTAATATCTTATACAAGGACACAGAATAGTCTGAAAACAAATTTTGGAGGGGAGGGGTTACATATATAGAAGATGTGTTATTCAGCATCCTAACACAAGATACATTCTCTCCAGATGATGATATTGTCTAAGTTACACTCAACTCAAGTATCAGTATTTTCCTGGTTATCCTGCTTAGCTGGAATCATGGAAAACAACAATTTTTAAGGAATCAAGGTATCAAGATTTGCACACCAGAAAAAGAATAAAATACATCTGTTGGAAAAGGGAGGTACTGATTGCTACATGGAATAACATGGAACTGACACGTCTCATAAAAGTAGAATTCAGATATTTAAGAAAAATACATCTAATTTTGACATTTAAAAGAGTAGAAATATGGGAAAAAAGATGCATATTCTGAATTTCGCTCTGTGCCTAAGGAATACTGAAAGACTTGGAGAAAAGATTCCTGTGCAATAAATAGATCTTCTATAGGTGGAATGGGGTGGGGTTTGGATTGCAGGATGAGGGTGGAGAGGTAGAGTCATTAATGGAAGGACCTAGGAAAGAATCTTAGAAGATGAGACGGCAAGAGCAGATTGCTATATTCATTGTGGGAGGGAATATCCTCATGAAAAGATGACAAATCCATTCGAGTAATGAAGTAGATGATGGATAAATTATTGAAAAAAATTGATGTTAAGAAAATACATTCTTGTTTCCCTCGTATTTTAAAATTCTATGGGAAAAGTACAGTATATGTTATTTGGGAGGGCATTTCAGGTGGGAGTGAGTTAGGAATGGTTTAGCATTCACTCAGGGCTTCTAACTGACCTGTCTTTGATAAAGGATTGAGCAAATCCAATTTTAATAGCAGCCATAATAGCTAGCATTTACATAGCACTTTTAAGTTTGTAGAGTGTTCTACTAATACTATCTTTCTTTTAATAGGATTACTACTTATATATCGAATATTATGTCACTTCATAGACTTTATTCCATTGGCCATTTAAATGCAATGATACATTGAAGACTTATACAGTCTATTTATTTTACCCCCTGAGCTCTGGACTATTTTACATAATTACCATTTCAATGTAATTTTTATTTGTGTAATTTTGGAGAACATATTGAAAATCTGGTAGGCTGAATTTATTCTGGGAAATGCTGTCACTAAAAATCTATTTAATGTTGCTATGATTTATTTTTATAATTTATGCACATCAGAATCCTGATTTGAATCTGTGTCCATGTTTTCTCTCTCACTCCTAGATTATAAATTCCTGGAGGTAAGGACTAGTGGATTTTGAGTCAGAAGTTTGGGGTTTGATTCTAGGTTTCAACATTTATTAACTGTGTGACCTTGAGCAGGTCATCAACCTTTCTGTTTCAGTTACTCATGTTTAAAATGGGTACAGTAATATTTGCATCATTCATCTCATTGATTTATTGTGACTTAGGTGATTTGTAAATCCTAAAGCATCATGGAATTATGACTGAAACTATCTTCGTACTCACCACCCCACCCTACTCCCATCCAATGATTAATACAGTACACTTTGTTTTAATAAATGCTTTAAATTATTTTAGCAAAATAATTTTACTCAACTGATTAACTAAAAAGAAAATTCACTAATGCCTATTCAAATCCCTTTCTCTAATTTAAAAATACATTTTACTGATTCATTTTTATCATTATTTCACAGTCATTTTCAAATAAAAATACTGCTACCCCTTCAGATTGAACTCAGTCTTAGAATGGAGAAAAACTAAGCAAAAGAAACTGAAACAGTAGTTGCATCTGACAGTGCAGGCAATTTTTTGTCCTCCTAGTCCACTACTTTTCAGTTGGGTGGAGAGAATATGTTATATTATCTGTTTAATCAAGTCCATGAGTGATTTTTCAGTTACTGAGCTTGGCCTCATTTCTACGACCTTTGTTAATTTTCATTGTTGTAGTCATTGTGTATATTGATATATCATTTCGCTTATTTCACTCTAATGTGATCATAAAATCTTCTCAAGTTTCTCTAAATTCTTTGTATGTTTTACTACTAATTACAAAGTCACATTCAGTTACCAAAGATTTTCCCCCATCCCCACTCCCACACTATGAGCACATACTTTATTTTTAGTTCTTAGTTACCAGGAAAAGTGCTCATATGAATACTTCTGTATGTGTTGGACCTTTGCAGCTATCTTTGATTTCCTCGGGGGCATATGCCTAGTAATAGGAGCCTTGGGTCAAAGGGTATAGACATTTTGATCTTTTATTTTTTTACCCTAGCATAATTTCCAATTTTATTCTAGAATATTTGGAACAAATCACAGCTCTACAAGCAATGTGTTAACATTAATTTTTTCCATAGTCCATCCAAGACACAGTCTTGGTGCTGCAAAATTTTGGGGGAAACTTCCAGATTATCTCTCACTATTAGTAACTGGCAGTACGTGTTTATATGGCCATATCAAGGTTGTACTTCTTCTTCTGACAATAGAGAAAGGCCAATGGAGTTATCAGTTGGCATCAATTCTCCCTCTATCTTGGGTATCAGACTTTTAAAAATTTGATACAAATATTCCCCCACTCTATAGTTTCCCTTCTTCTGTCTTCACTGATTTTATTCATGTAAAGACTTTAATTTTAAGGAATCAAAATGGTCCCAGTTTTCTTAGTGGGGAGTGCCCTGCCTTATTCTGGAGTCAGACAACCTGGTTCCTAATCCCACTTCTGATACTTTCTACTTGTGTCACCTTTGGCAAGTCATTGAAACACCCTGAACCTCAGTTTCCTCCTCTGTAAATGAAAAACTTAGACTAGATGTCTCCTTGAAGACCCTTTGGGCTTTAGATCTATGATCTAAAGATGATTCAAAAAAATGCTACGCCAGAAAATCTAAGTCTCTGAAGCAAATAGTTTAAGCAGGAGAATTCAATTTAAAACCAAACTAGTTCCAACCTGCAGTAGATTTGATCAAGAATTCTTTTCCCAATCCTGGTTTTAGTCCCCTTATTTCAAAATATATGTTTGTCTTATCTTTTTTTTGATAATTTTTCAGTCATGAGAGAAAATTTCCAGCAATTCCTTGAGTGGTCACATTGAGGAACCTTAAAGGTTCCAAGTCACAAACATTAAGATTCCAATATTTTATGTGAGTATATGCAAAAACTAAAAGCCAGAATCATTTTATCTCATGAACTGAAGCAAAACCAATTGTGATAAGTTGCTTATTTGTTATAATTTGAGTAGGTGGGTGGAGGGTTGGTGGGGAGGAGAGATAACGAAATATGATGTACCTAGAGGGTAGACAAGGTTGGAATCTGAGAAACAGGATTTAGATTTAAATGTTATTCAGAACAGATAAAGGGAAATAAAAAGATAAAGAGAGAGGAGATGTAGATAGTGTCAGTATGTAATAATCATGTCATTCTGTTCAGCAACAAGGGATGTGAAACTACTGTGAAACGAATGTTATCATAAGATGTGCCAATGACAAAACATATCATTAAAACCTTCACATCATAGTTCATAAGGAGCATTATACCTTTGGCTAGGAGGCTAATACTACAGCCATAGTGTTTTCATTGCATCATTTCTAGTCGTATATTTGGGTGAAATTCATAGTAATATTTTCCACTCAGGATTCGCACTCAGCAGCAACATTCTCAAATAATGCAATATATACCATCAACATAAAAAGAAAGTCACTACAGGGATTTTATCATTCACTCAAAATACAATTATTTGGATTTTTTTTCCCCCTAGTGAATTTGCTTTTTTGAAGGTCCTGTTTGTAAAGACTCTGAAGGGTACATGTCTATTTAAGGAGAATTTTATAAGTACAGTAGAAAATAAAATCAGTTTTATTTTAGATACTTGAGAACCAAATACTAATTCCTTTGGATGGTTTTCTGCCTGTCGGAGGGGAAACTGCAAATTGTTTTGGTAGACTTTATGACTTAGGAAATGAATAATTAGTGATGACAGTGCCTGAGATGAGAAGACAGCAAGTTGTTTTGATTGAGTCATATGCATCAGCCTGAGTACAGATTTTAATTCTTAGCACCCAGATCCATAACAAATGGTAGCAAATTCACCAGCCATATAGGGAGAGCATAAAGGTGAAAGGTTAAAGAGCCCAAACAGCCTCCCATGGAGGCATTATATGGCAGACAGTCCTAATATGCTCTTTCCTATTTTTTTTGTGATTAAAAATTCTGACCAGGTATAATTTTCTTCATCAAACTCATGTTAAGCTATTCAACACAATTTCAACAATCTCAAACTGTTGTTAAAAGGTCACTTTAATCAATTTACTTGGTTAACGTACACTGAAACTTGGAGCTAGCTTACCAGTGATACTAAATATACCTGAATCTGCATGTCTCCATGTTTATATGTAAACTCTGATTTATACATATATATATATATACACATACGTATATACATATATGTATGTATAGATACAATATACATATGAGAAATATACACACACAAACATTTATTTTTCTCCTGGAACATAACACCAACCTCATCACATATATCTGCAGGGTCTTTATATTTAATGTTTTCTTTTATAGGGATATATATATATATATATATATATATATATATATATATATATATATACATACATACATACATATATATCCTCATTATTAGATACAAAAATATATTAAAATACATCTATCTATAAAAAAGAGAGAAACATAGTAGACAGAAAACAGGCCTTGTACCTAGGAAAAGCTTGGTTCAGGGCTTACTTTTGACCTTGGCTCTGTCCTGGGGAAGTCCCCATTGTGGTCTAGGCAACTCTCTAACACTCTAAGTTTTAGAGAATGGGCTGCTCTTCTCCAGTAGGGAGGGCTTCCACGGGAGGAATTCTCTCCATCAATAAAATCCTAGGTCTATTCCCCATTCCTATCTCCCTATCATATATAACTGATTGATCCTTGTAGTAAATGACTTCCTTTTAGAGTTGGTTTTGACTTACATATTACCCTACAGTCAGAAAAAAATCAGAGGTACCACTGTGACATGACCAAATGGATCCTTATCCAGTACTATGCCTTCTAAGGATTATCCCTTTGCTATCTACCACTGTAGACATATTTTAATTTGGGGCAGATAGGTGGTCTCTGATGTGCATATGAGATAGGATGTTATTAAGCTATGGATCCCTCCCCCCCCATTTTTGGTTCAAAGAATTCTCAAGTTCTGTTATTTACTTCACAGCACTCCAAATATTAAAACTTCAGTCCTCCCTCCCTTCTCTCCACTTTCTCCCTCTACTCACTCTGCATACATAGCCCATCTGTGCAGTTCTTGGATTGTAAAACGAGTCCCTCGCAGTCCTTGCCTCCATTTTTTGGAGCTGGTGCTGAGCACTCTCTCCTGCGCCAATGTGTACACTCTGTTCCACAGGTCGACCACTTGCTCCATGCTGTCCACCGACCATCCACTAGCACGCCCACAGAAGCACAAAAACAAATATAAAAATACCGCCACTCAGGGAAATGTAGAAGTTATCTTGAATTGGGGGAGGGGGTATCTATTTCTTTTCTGTAAATTGGAAGGGAGATATACTTTGGTCATGTTTCCCCAGAAGCTTTTTTCATGCCTACTGATAAAGCCTCTGACATCCTTTACATCTGATTTCATCAGTTTACATGCATTCCTTCCAAGGAGCCTTATTTTGGAGAAATCACAGCTTTGTTATAAGAACTGAAGTCACATTGATTTTTCAGGTTCAGTCCTTTGGAATCACCTTTTCTTCTGTCTTATGACAGGCTTGTCAGTAACTTCAATGAAAATAAGTCCACATATTGATATTTTCAAGGTACTATACATATAAAAATACACAAAATAATAGCATGCTTTAGGGTTTTGCTTACAATGTTTCCTGTATGTGTCACAGATGTATCAACAAAAAGTTGAGAATGAGATTTCTTTGTTACTTGTAGCACAGAAACAGAGCAGCCAGAGTAACATGCTTATTTTGAAGGCCAAATGAAACAATGCTAACAGGTTCTAGAGCTCTCTTAAGAGATCTTAAGACTCTAAACCCCTTATTCAAAAAATAAAAAAAAACCCTGAGGTTTAGATAAAGTAGTGGCAAAGAAAAGATTTTATTTTCCCAAGTAACTTCAAATTACTTTTTATTTACTTCATGTAAATTTTGAGCTTATATGTTTACCTGTTTTCTATGGCAGAAATAGTTTTGCTTTGTTTTATTTGTTTATGTTTGGATCTCCAGTCTATACTATGGTGGCTGGCATATTAATAACCACTTGTTGAAATGGAAGTCCTAAAGTGACCTTCCATCAGAGCTGGGATTTGAACCAAAGCCTTCTGACTACAGATCCAGTGTTCTTTCCACTCTATGACTTCACTCCCTCCCAACATGTTTGGGGTTTCCAAAGTGTGTTAACAAAGGCACTTTGAGGAAATTCTGGGATGCATATGCTCAGTGCATTTGTGTATCTGGACCCAAACTGGACTGAGAAGGCGAAAAGGATGGGACTTGGAGCTGGAAAGGAACTCTGAGGTTAGCTAGCTCAATTCTATCATTTGATAAGTAAGTAAACTGGGCCCCCAAGAAATGAAGTGTTACCGAAGGTCAATTGATCCAATGGAAAGAAACCAAATGTGAAACAAGAACACTGGGGTTTACACCTTAGCTATGTTACTTATTGAAGTAACCTTGAAATTCCTTCATTCATATGTCCTATTTACCTCTCCATTTCTATCTTTGTTTTGTTTGTTTGTTTAGCACAATATGTACTTTTGGTCTTAATTAACAATTACTGAAGTTGGGGCAGTTCTTTCAAGATCCCCTTCTTCCTTTGAGATGTTTGGCAAAACTGTCCCCAGGGAGGCCCAGGGGGCACTCAGGATTTTTCCATCTAGCCCTCCCTCTCTTAGTGTATAAAACCCACTCTGTCCCAAGGGACAGGAAGTCACTTAAGAAGTGGAGTATTGAGACCATAGGTCTGGATGGGACTTCAGAAGTCATCTAGGCCAACTCCTCATTTTATATCTGAGGAAACTGAAACTTAGAAGTAGGTGACTTGGCCAAGGTCATTTAGGTAGTAAGTGTGAGAGGTGGGATGTGAACCCAGGTCCTCTGATTCTATATCTAGGGTTCTTTCCACCATAATACACTTTTAAATTCAATTGCTACGAGTAGGTTTCCTACTAGTATTATCAAAAGGTCTATGGAAAGACCTGAAGTAATGCATAGATGCTGATTCCTTTAAAAAAGTAAAAGGCTAATGAGAAACCCTTGGTCCTGTGTAATAACTCATTTCACTGGAAAATTTGAAGTATCTTGTGTTGTCCTCTTGCGGTCTTACTATGAATCTCAACATTGATTGATTGGTCCTTTGGAGTTAATATAAAGCTAATATAGTCTAATGAGGTTTGATTCCACCAGGGCCTGCTCAGCCCAAGCATCTTGCTCTCTGCTCCTCCATTACTGTCTTCTCTGCATCACAAACAGTGACTCTCTTGACCCTATACCTGTAGAAATCATCTTTTCACAAGGGAGAATTAATCCACTCAGTTCTGGGACTCCATCCTGGGGCTGAGTTGTCCTGATTGATCAATGAATACAGATACACCTAACCCAATATATCTAGTCCACAGAGACCAGGCTTTACATTTATCTATTTAACCACCAGGACAACAGATTTTGGTCTGTAATTCCCCTCCCTATTCCCAAAGAGCTTGTCAATCTATGGCTCTTATAGCTCCATTTACATTCCCTATGACTATCTATGCCACCTTCTGATCTGTATTCTTATCTCTCTATTAGTATATAAACCTAGGGACTGTCTTTCTTTTGTATTTTTATATTTAGTACTTAATACAGTGCCTGGAACATGGTAGGAACTTAAATATCTGTTGATTGATGGACTCATTCAAAATAGTTTGAAATTCCCAACAATCATTTATATTAAGTGCTTGAAGACAGCATAGTACAGTGGTTGGCCATGGTGATTTGTGCACCCTCCTTTGTGAAATGGGGATAGTAGTTCTCATAATTTTGGGGGAATCAGGAAGACATAGGTTCGTATTTAGCTATACGAACAAGGGTAATTCACTTATAAGTTTCCTTACATATTAAATGATGAAAATAATTCTGGTTTGAAGAGTTGTTATAAGGCATTGGTGAGACAACGTACATACAATGCTTCGCCAAACTGTAAGACACGATATACTTTTTGAGGATTATTGGTGTTGTTAAAATAACATCATGACACTGCAAGCTATTGTGAAATGATTGCTATGAAAAATGAGTTGTTTTTAATATTATACTGGCCTACACTTAACACAAATCACAGATGACCAGAAAATTAGGAATGCTAAGTACAAATGAAATATCTATTATCTTTCTATCTTATCTGCAAAATTGAAACATATACAGTGTTCCAAAAATCTTAATGAAGATTTAAGCTCTAATAATTCAGATTTATAAATGCCTTAAACTCACAAAAATAAAAAAAATCGCTTAAGTGTTAAACTTTTATATTTATTTAATTTTATGAATTTTGTAAGATTACATATGTAAATTTAATTTAACAATAGGTGGCACATGCATTGTGTGCTTGACAGTTTCCAGATGATACTTTCTTAGGATGGTGGATTGGTTGACCATCTTGGTCACCTGATCTGTCTCCATTAGACTTTTTCTTGTAGGGTCAAAATTGTTATGCATCCAAATCTCATTCTTTAGTAATCTCAAAGGAAAGATTATAAATACAATCCTTTTAGTCATTGAGCCACAGCTAAGGAAAGTTTTTACAAAGTTCAAAAATCATCCAGAAGACCATAGCACAAAACAGTGGCTAAGTTGAATTTTAATACCCTTTAATACCTGACAGACCTTTTAAAAACTTCTTTTAGTGAATTTGTAGCATTTATGCCTCAGGTTATTAAAGCTTAAAACTGCATTCTGTTTATATGTTTTATATACATTTTACAAGTTCATCTACTTATATTTGTTATTGTGAAAATCATAACATGGATAGGACAGCACATAAAAAAATGTTGAAGTTACTATGTGACAGAAATAGTCTAGTTTACAGACGAATGGAGTATCATATAGCAAAATAACCAAATGGTTCACAGTGGGAGTGTGATTGCTTGGAGACTCAGGAATCTGTGAAAGTGATAAATGTTGGTTTCAGTGACTTTCCTATCTATGAGTGATATGTGAAGGAGGAGGTCCTGCCTAGCAAGAAATTAACAAGGGAAATGTCAAATAAGAAAGAAAGAGAAGCAAGGCACCTGTTAATGCACAAATTGGATAATTCAATACTAAATAATTGAGTTGGTTGTATAATTAATTCTCAATTTATTCATATTAATGTAGTACTGTAAGGGCTTGAATTATTTTAAAATTATTTAGATTTTGCTTTGGCATGTATTACATGCATACTTTATTCATAGTATGCATACTTCTTAGCTGTGTTTGCTTTAGGTTAATATTAAATGTTGTTTTCATTCCATGAACACAACAAGGAGATAGCATAGAAATGAGCTAGGTGGCAAAGAAGCTATCTTGGGATTAGGCATTGCTATGGATAATCTATAAACTAAACACTTCATACATATAGTTAATTAAAAGTAGGCTGTTTGGTATTTGCAAAATTCATTACTCAATTGTCAGAAATCTTTCTCAGTTTCTTTAATTTATGCCCTAAATTTCTGGTTGCCTTGCCTAGAAGTTGACATTACAGTTATGCATGATTCCTTCCAAATCATTTTCTAAATTTATATTCTGATTTACTTTCACAGCTTTTTGAGGATCAAGGAGTTTTGTTCTTAACATTTTCAGCTTTCAATGCTGCTCAAAACTTTTATATTACAAAGCATTCATATTGGCTTAAACTTTGTGGAATATCGTGGAAAGATTAAATTAACTGATTTTTGGATTTCCTGTTTGCATACAATTTTACATATTTGAATAGTCCTTTTATCAAATGCTTGAATTATCAGCAAGATTAGGTGGAAAGAGGGTTTTTAAGTATTTCAAATCTAGGTCAGTTATAGCAAGAGTGCCCTGGAATAGTCAATATGTAGATGATGTTTTCCCCACTCTGCTGCCCCAAGGCACACAGTAGATATCATCATTGTTAGACTTGAATCTAAGCAGATCACACTCACTTCTATCAACGAAAGGTCTAGAGAGGAGGCAGGGAAATATGGAAACCTCATTTACTGACCTGGGCACAATGTTGTACAGGCTATTTTCTGAACACTTTGTCCTTCACAAAAGGCACCACCATTGAGTGGTGCTGGGTTGGTGCAAGTTCTTGTACGTTTTTGATAACCTCGTCCACATCGACTGTTACACACAGACCATTCAGTCCAGGTAGACCAGCCACCATTCACTAAAACAAGAAAGATAATAAACACGTCATTATACACACATCTAAAAACTCTAAACCCATCTCTGAAACAGTCTAGACAGAAGTATTAAAATAGGATGGATCCACAGGGGTCATCTAGTCAAACACCACTGAGAGAAATGACTATGTCTCTCTTGTATTAATGACTATTGAGTCAGGACCAAGGTTTTTCCTTTTTCTACTTCCTCATCCAGAAATCAACCACTGTGGGAAATCTTTTTCAAAGATAGTAAAAGGAATTCTAAGTTTGGGATAATGGGAAACATTCCTGCTCATTGGGTTTACTGGACAGGTCTAGGAAAATGTGGATTGTCCCTTTTGTCAGCAGATGGTATGGAAATTGATGTCTTTTTGACCAAGACTTGGGTGATCCAAGTCACATACCTCTAAGAACCTCATTGGAATATAGCCCAACCTCTCATTAAAATATTCATTCTCTCAAAAATTGTTAGCCAATCAGAGTTGATTGCTATCCTCAAGAATACCTTCTCTTTCAAGGGCATATAAATTGTGAGCCCACCACCATAAAGGGTCTTTAGCATTTGAGAATGATACTGACCTCTTTTTATTAATAAACATGCTAGTCTTATAAAATGATCAAATTACCCAGAAACTACATCTTGAACTTTTTAAACATCATATCACATATAGGGAGAAAGGAACAAGCATTTATTAAGCACTTACTTTGTGCCCAGAATTGTATTACATGCTTTACAAATTTTGTTTTGTTGGTCAAGTCGTTTCAGGGATGTCAGACTCTGTGATTCCATTTGGGGTTTTCTTGGCAAAGATACTGGAGTGACTGGTGATTTCCTCCTCCAGCTTATTTTATAGATGAGGAACTGAAGCAAACAGGGTGACTTGCTCATGGTCACACAGCTATAAGTATCTGAGGCTGGATTTGAACACAGGAAGATGAGTCTTCTTGATTCCAACACAGGGCTCCATCCCATGTGCCACCTAGCTGCCTCACTTTACAAATACTATCTCATTTAATCTTTATAACAAGGCTACTATTTATCTGTGTTTTGCAGCTGAGGAAACTGAGGAAGATGGAAATTAAATGATTTGCCCAGGTTCACAAAGCTAGTAGGTAAGTGTCTGAAGCCAGATTTGTACTTATATCTTCCAGACTCTAGACTCAGTGCTCTGAACACTATAGTGCTGATGGGGATGGGATCTGAACCCTTAAAAGGAAAAGCCCTGGACTTTTTCCATGTGGCCCAGATTCCTAGGGTTCTCTCGGGACAATCGGCCCTTTCCAGTTAATTAACTGCCCTTTCATTGTCTGCACTTGACCCTACCCTAGACCACCAGTCTTTAATTCCGTCTAGACCCCTTCTCTGATCCCATAGTCTTCTGTATAAAAGATCCATCTTGTCTCCATTAAAGGGCTCAGATTCCTTAAGAATCTGGCCAATATGTGGATTTTTAGAATTGCACTCACCCTGACTCATTTTCTAATAAACCTTATCTTTAAAGAACTGAAAGAAGGATTGGGTCAAATTCATTCCAGGCACGACCTGTGTGTTGTTATTTCAGGGTCCCAGCAGCCCTAAACCTCCACTGTATCACCTCACTGACTCATAAGGAAGTTTAGATCCATTCAAGTGAAGTGACTTTTCTAAGGTGATGTATATTAAATGTCAGGATTAGGCTAAAAAAGTAGCTGTTTCAGCTTCTATTTTATTGTTCTTTTCCATTACAACATGCTGATTTAGAGTCACTGAGTTGTTCTTAAAATGTTGTCATGGAAACAATTCTTCTACATGATTACGCAAAGACTAAAGTCAATATATATTTTAAAAAAACTATCTTATTTCAATGACAGACCATTAATTATCTTTCAAACTGTGAACACATTCAAATGTATTAATGATTTTGATCCAATTTAGTTATGTAAGTTAATATAGTCAAAACAACAGGTTTGGCTTATTTCTCCACCATGTTGACTAGCTGGTTAAATGTATTAATGATCAATTAAGTCAAAATGGGAAGCGTATTATAACTGAAGGCATGTAAGATAAGTATAGCAATGTGGATTAACTATTATTTGCATTTTGATAAATGCACATACCTATAGCGTACTCTCCATTTCTACAGGAGTCTTTCTAGAATTTTTTTCAAATATTTCACTGCTTAGGTAAGGGGATTCTCAAAATCTTAGTGGTGCCTTCTAGATTTAATAGTGACTTATGAGAATGGTCCCCAGTAGTTAATGTATGACAGATGTCCCATATTCATTATTTCATGAATCTCAAATGTACCAAAAATTCACTTAACAGATTTATAGCAAGAAACATTTTTTATATACTTCTTAGAATATTTCATCTTGTTTCCTTCCAGTTCTTTTTAATCTCTGACAACCCGGGTAAAGAGAGAATAGGGCAAGGCGTATTGATAGCCTATGGAGAAAGCAGTCAGTTTTCCCCAAGGCTATTTAACCAACTCTAGCTTCCTTCTCCTAGAATATTCAAATGTTACTTTCACCCACTAGCGTCAGGTCAGATTTCCTGTTTAAGAACCACAGCAAATTGGTATTTAAATTGCTCTAAATCTGAATTCTAATTCACAATTTAAAGTCATTGAGTCACTTGTGTTTGCAATGTTCTTGAATAGAGTATGTATAATATATGCTAGATCTATGAGTACTGTATAAATACTACACCACCGAAGAGAAAAACTTGAGTTTACACTGAACTCTAATGAAATGTATCTAGGTCCAACTATCATATTTTATTTATGATTTGTATACATTGTGACCATGCCCTCTTTCTTCTTTGCTTCCATATTCTGCTAATGAACTCATTGAACTGGTTTACCACAGGCACAGAGTAAGAAATATCCCCATTGTGATCCAAGGAAGGTAATTAATTACAATAAGACATAACTCTTAAACTGATCAGCAAATTAATGCTCAGAGTCATCACAGGATTTTAAAATTCTTTTCATAGTTTGTTCTATCACTAAGGGACAGCTAAGTGGTCCAGTGGATAGAGTACTGAGACCGAAGTCAGGAAGACAAATCATTGTGAGTGCAATTCTGGTCTCAGACACTTACTAGCTCTGTCTGGGCAAGTCCTCTTTGCCTCAGTTTTCCCATCTGTAAAATGAGCTGGAAGAGGAAATGATAAACTAATCTAGTATCTTTGGCAAGAAAATTCCAAATGGAGTCATGAAGAATTGGACAACAACTTATCACTAAAATGATAGTTTGTAAAAACAAAACAAAAACCTTTTACATTCTGAATACTTTTAGCTTCAGTCCTTGTGGAACTTTCTGTCTCAAAGAGACTATGCCAACTTACTCTATAGTAGTAATCAAGCTATAATCACATCATGAGCTGACTCACGATTATGGCTATCAGTCCTCTAAAGGAAGATGATAGAATAGGGAGACTCATTTCTGTCATTGTAGTCTTTCTTTGATATTTCTGTCATGGCAAGATCCTGGGTTCTTATGCCAGCAGAGCACCTAGTCTAGCAGATCCTACTAAATTGAAAAGGTATGGATTAGGACCTCTTCTCTAAGGACCAACCCAGAGAAGCTGGGAGAAAAAAGCTCATTGATGAATGAATGAGTCCACAGGATGAATAAATTTTCAGTCTCAGTGCCTCATTAACTAAAATGCAGAAGGGCTGAAATTTGCATTGATGGAAGGAGTACCCACATCCATGAAATAAGATTCCTGAAGTATTAACTTTCTGTAAGGGCTACAATCCACATCTCCAAAACACTCCTTTCTAGTAGCATTGTAAACTCTAGTTAGTTCTGTGTTCCTCAAAGAATCTCATAGTACTTTGACACTTTCCCATGCATCCTTTGAATCACTCTATCAACCAATCACTAAGCATTTGAATATCTGCTATGTACCCAGCACTGCTGGGGATAGAAAAGAAGCATAATATGTATTCTCTGCCCTCTGAGAAAGTTGTAATCTTTCTGAGGAGGCCACATTAGCATACATTAGGATGCTTCAGGTTTCTTCAGACCTTTGAGAATAGTTCAGGCCCCCAGAAAATCCATGAGGTACCTTCAAACACCTTGGTCTCTATTCTGTGGTGCTATAACTTGGTGTGTCCAATGGCCAGGCTTTGAGACCAGGCATACAGTTGGACCGTAGTCAACTGAGCATATGCTGTTGGACAGTATAATGGCATTTTTCAATTCAACTATGAGTAACTCCATATTACCTGAGAAGCATTCCAAATATTGCTTGACAGGGGGAGACTGTGAAGACAGAGGACCCTTTAGGAGTGGGTCAAGGGCTTATGGAGGTATTTCATTAGAGCCATGATGCTGATGAGAATCTTTGTTTTAAACCAAACTGGACTGGGATCCTCCCAACTTTGGTAAGACAAAAAAGCTTACCATAGACTATAACCGTTGCTGTTGTGCTTTTCCTCTTGGCGACAATGTTTTTGGCAACACATGTGTAATTTGCTGTATCTGAGAGGCGAGCCTGCTTTATAATCAGGTTGTGGTCAATTGTAATATAAAAATTCCGATCTTCAACAGGATCAATTATCTCTTCATTTTTCAACCACTCCACCTATGGAGTATAAAAATATTAAATAAATCCCCACTTTTGAAAACTTGAACATTTTTTTTCTCTTCGCTTTTACTTCATGATGGGCATAAAATGTTCTCTTATCATGATCTGCAAATTGGGGGAAAATAATTTAGTGAGGTCATACCAAGTATCATTCACCAGCCAAACATACTGATTCTGTCTGTACCATATTGCACTCAAATGTCAATGAACCAACTGGGAAATACAGTGTTCAAATTGTTTTCATTTTCCTCTGCAGGTAGCAATGGGAGAACATGTATTACCAGGTTCAGAACCCAATCAAAAATAATAGCTTAAACATTTCAAAGAACTCAAACCATTTGGTGTTTGATTTGTTTACTCTTGGTAACAACTTACTTGCTTATTTCAGAAAAGAAAATAGGGATGTAAAAAAAAAAGAGCTCAAAATCACCTCAGATTCCATGTAGCTTTAATAGAACAAAATGTGGATGATTTAAGTATGTCAAGTTGAAACATATGGATCAAATTACCCTGAAAATGCTCTCATTTAGAAGAATGTGTTTAGGGAGTCATTTAAGCCAAAACATTTGAAAAATCAATCTACCCATCCCCGATATAACTCAGCTCATCCATCGTCCATTCTCAAGAGTTAGATATCTTTTTTTAAGAGAAAACCATTTTAATCTTGAACCCTATAGAATAACAGAGAAAACTATGTCAATTAGTAAAAGAAAATCTTATTGTGTTATCCCCTACCAAGCAGAATCATTTTTTAGTCATTAAAATGGGCATCTTCTCTCCTCTCATTTAGTCAGGGAAATCAGGCACCTTAACATTTTCTGATTTGTTTTAAGGGTTCAAGGATGGTAGAGAAACCTTTCAGTGATAGGAGATCAATACTGGTGCCATTTCCTAGATGGTCAGAAGCATCTCAGACTCCAGAGGAGGTCTGAAAATTCTTCAGCAAATCTGTCAGTATGTTTGATGTAGCACATCTTAAGTGTCTGTCTAACTAGGGAACCTTATGATGACATTCCTCAGACACAAATTTGATGGATAAGTTGTAAAATAAAACCAAACAAGCACTTGAGGTGGCAAAAATATGGGTAGGAACAGTTCTATGCCTTGATTGAAGCTTCAAATAGTTGCTTATTCCTTAATTCTTAATATGTTCTCTAATTAAATGTGATGTTAGTGAAGGCTATCTCAAGCCATGTCTAAGCCTAGGAAGCATTCGTTAATTAGTCTTAAAATATAGCCTGACTCATTCAGTCAGATACCAGAGTTAGGCATAAGATGTAGGAAATACAGATAATCATTGTATCAGCACCTAGCTCTTCTAGCTGCCATTACTTTGGAAAGAAAATGTCAGTTTAAGATCATTTTCTACAAAACTGAAAATCTACTCACAGATAACTGAGAGTTGACTTTTATTTATGCCTACCTGGCACAGTTTACCTTTCTTAACAAAGGTGGTAGCAAAGTCAGTGTGTATTAATAACAAAGGTAAAAAAAATGATATACTACAGCATTCCCTGGTTTCAAGGCACCATAACACACTATCCACAGGCCACCTCATGAGAAATTTATTCATTTAAACTTTTTACATAATGGAAGGAAGCCCAGGACATGCAAGGCTTAGTATTGTTGAGATTAGGTTGGGGGAAGAGGAGGGAATAACACAACTGTTAGTAGAAAAGCACTTTCTTCTTGAACAGAATTACAAATTTTCATCGAGGATGTTTTTATACTCAGAATTAACACTTCAATAAAACCAGGGTCTGTACAAGGTCTAGGATCTTGCAAGGGCTCAAAGATTGATAATAAAATTATATTCTTATGTTATATTTCACTAGCAGAATTTTTCTGCAAAGAGAAAGAATGTTTCCCTGTCATACTACACAATATCAGCAATGTTATCTGCAGAAACTAAATTTTAAATTATGATAAAATGGTAGCTGAACAATTGCAAACATGGATAGAACAAAATAAGAACCTTACACCACAATAGCTGGAAGAAGATTGATGCTAATCTGACTTGAATCATTTGTTTGAATTTTTCCGGAAAGAAGAAAATGGATAAAATCTTTCAAATAACTTCCGATCCCTTCTAGCATGTATTTCTAGGATGTCACAACTTCTTATGCCTAAAAAAGATATTCTGTTCAGATTTTCATTGGCTAGCATCAAGGTAGGCAGAAGAAATGACATCATAATATTACTCAAGTTTCCTATTCTTTAAAATGTATTGAGTGTGATTCTTTCACATCTAAAATAAGGTCATTTTCTCCCTCACTCCTTGGTAAAAAATGAGGTACTTTGGGGGCCATTAGAAGTATTGGGTATTTCACCAGCTCTCTTGAGGTAGTCATTAGACATCTGTTCTAGCTGGAGTTAATCAATGAATTCCATAGAATATTTCTGATTATATCTCTGGGGGGAAGGAAATACTGTAGTAAAAGAACTTATAGTGGTATCTTGGGAATTATCTTGTACCTTTTAGGATTATGCTTAGTTTTGCAGGATAAATTATTCTTGGTTGGAGGTTGTTATATTCCAAGCTTTCCTTTCTTTTCTTCTATTTATTATCTTGTGTTAATCTGACTCTGATCCCTTGGTATAGATCTCTTTCTATAAGGTTGATTGAAGTGTTTTCTTTCCTTTTCACATGAAATTCTGAAGTTCGATTATCACATTTCTAAGTGGGTTAATTTTTTTTGGTAACCCATAGATTCTATTTTCACCTAGCCCTCTTATTCTAGTAGGTCCAGAATGTTTTATTTTCTGATGTTTTGATAAATTATATCTGAAGTTGTATTTTATTATGGTTTTCAGGGAATCAGTTAATCTTAAATTATTTCTCCTTGGCAAATTGTTTTTGATAGTACATTTCTCATACCTTCCTCATTTTCATGAATGTGCTTTGACTTTTCTCTACCATTTGTTACCGTGTCATTGAATTAGAGAGTTCTGTGCTCCATCCTGTTCTTCACTATTCACTCTTAAGTAATGTTTTTTGGCATCTAGACTAAGTTGTTATCACTTCAATGTTTTTTTTTCCTCAAGAGCTTTAATTTCATTTTATAACTCTTGTTTTAACTTTTCTGTCATATAGTTAGTAATCCTTATGGGAAATCCATTTTGATGGATTCTGCTGGTAATAACAGCAGTATTTTCTTCTTTTGAAATTTCATCTTAGGGTTATTTCAGCCCATAGTTTTTGGTATCATACTATGAGTTTTCTTCTATGTTAATATTTTTAGTCTGTGCATCCCAGATTCACTTATGGATCTAGGATGTATGTAGATAGTTTCAAGCATCACAATGACCATGACCCTGGATGAAGCAACTGAACCTGCAATCCTAGGCTCTGTACAGTCCTCTCAGCTCCATTCTTGGGTAGGGCTCTCTCCCCTGACACAATCCTGATTTAGGATGGCAAACCATGGCCAGACCCTGTCCTGTTTTGCAGTCTTGGATGAGGCAGTCCAACCTGTGCCCTAATCCCTCCCTTAGTTCTATATGGAAATTGAAAGGAAGGTATAGCATCTTCTTGACCCCTAATAAAGTCCTGGGAGGGGTAGATGAGAAGCAATTTCAGAGCTCTGGCCCCATTCGTAGACTGAGATGCTTATCTTCTGACTCAAGGAACCAGAGGATCTGAGGATTGAGGTCTCATGAGATATGAAGTCAAGCTCCATCTTTTTCCTTCAGTCCTATGGAGAGATATTGAGGTTGGGATATAGCTTTACTCCCTGAGTCCTTTCTATTCCCTTTTATTGCTTCTGGAGAAGTTAGGAATTAATGGTTCCTGAATGGATATCTTGAATTAGGAATTTTGGTTCCTGGTGCCTTCCACCTCTTACAGTTGTGGCTGGGATGGGTAGTAGAAAGAACGATGAGATCCCTTCATATTGGATCAGTTAGGGAGCTTATGGTAGGCTTCCTGTGAATTTATTTACTTATTTTTGGTTGGGACTACCTAACTGGCATTTTTCACTTCATTAACAACCACAATTAGTCAAAGTGACCACCACCATGACAACAATAGCTTAGGTACATAAAGTTTGCATAGTTGGAATGCAAAACATTACACAGAGAAGCACACAAAGATGCCACAAATAAACACAAATGAAATCTAATAGGAAAAGGGGAATGGGTTGGGCTAGAGGTGTCCCATTTTGACTTCTGAATTTCAAAGTGATCTCAAACTGTGAAACTTAGATTGCATTGGTTCCTAGAAGTACATAAGAACTAGCTTGTAGCAAAGAAGGTAAATGAAAAAACCCAGGGAATTTATTGGATATCAATAGCGACACTACTATGAAATGACTGAAAATGAATCAGGAATATACAATTTAAATTTCTCTTAGAACACACATGGGGTGAAAAGTAACAGGAAAAGTTTATTGGCTAAGCATAGCTTGAGTACTGCCAAGTCTGAAGTATGCTTTCTAAAATGGCTACAAATATTTGACAAACACAAATTGCAGCTGGGTTCACTTAGACATATTTTACAATTCTCATTATCTCATTGAGTGGGTATAGATAACAGCTGGGGACAATGTGGAGGTGCTGCCTGCCTATGGAATTTTGATGATGTGCTAGCACTGGTAAAAATGATGACTCTTCCTTAGAGGCATCTTTAGCTGTATTCCCCCTGTCTCATTTCCTGATCTTTTCTGTCTAATTAGGTCAGGTAAGACCACGTGCATTACGCCATTCTACTTCCTAACAAATTGTACTAAAAAAAAATGTGTTTTATATCACCTTCATCTCCAAACATATCTCCCCTTCCAACTCCCTTTGCCAAAGGAGCATCCTTTATAACAAAAGAAAAAAAGGGACAGGAGGTGGTGAAAGCAATACCACAAAACTAACCAACACATCAATCAAGTCTGACATATGTGTAATGCTCCAATTTCTCCTTTCTTCTTTGTGGTCTCTTTGTACATAAAAATTCAGTTTTATTGTTGATAATGGTATTTCCATTTCCACTGTTTCGATAGGGTTTTTGTGTATATTGTTTCCTGGTTCTGATTATTTGACTTTTCATCAGTTCATTTAAGTTTTATATGCTTCTATGTGTCCTTCATCTTTATCACTACTTACAGTAAAGTAATATGACATAAAATCTATGTAACAGTTTGTTTATCTATTCTCTAATCAATACGCATTCTTGAGAACAAAGGACAGTAACCATACATCTACTTTGTTTCCAATGAACTAAATTTGTAAAAAAAAAAAATTATTATGGTGTGTGACTTAGTAGACAGATGGAACAGAAAGGACTCCGGGCATTCTGGTGATGTGTGATTTTATAGTTTTACTGTCTAGTATTTTTTTTTTCCAATACTAAACTATTAGCTGAAAATAAAGCTATCAGAGAAAAAGAGAGGATAAAGATGGTCAGAAAACCATTAAAATTTCCTTTAAGGCAAGTTTTCTTCAAGAATTCAATCACTATCCTTTTAGAAAACTCTTATTTATATTTAGGCCCAGGTTTTTTAGTATATACATGTATATGTGTATATATATATATATATATATAAATTCAGTATATATAATTTCCTCTATTTTTTAAAATCTTCAACAAAAATGAGGGAGAGAGAGAGAGAGAAAAGATAATAGCCATTTATATAAATGGTGACGCAATCGGGGGGGGGACACAACAGGTTAGGCATGTTTTTTGTTTGTTTTAAAATGATCACATAGTAGGTTTTCAACTTTGTTTAGCCTGAAGCTAGTGAAAAATTACAAAGTCTTGGATAAGGAAAATGGATGAAATTTTAAAACAAATTCTTGATGATACTTTTATTTGATTATTCTTTCTATTTGGTCTAGTTCTTCATTTCCCTTATATTGAGGATGTCCAACTATGAGCAGTTATTGTATCTGATAATTTGTCTTCTTTGAATTCTTTAAAGAGAATTTTGTAATACATTGATATAATCCTGGAGTATGTAGACTAGTTCATAGATAATTATTTATGCAACTTTTAGTTACTTTCTATTCATTTTTATATTAGCTATATATGGAAATTCTAACAGTTTTGTGAATTTATTTTGTATTCTATTACTTAATGATCCTATTGGCTTTCTTAAGTAATTTCTTAGCCCTTTATTTGTGGCTTTATAAGCAATCCATCATATAATCTAGGAACCGAGTTTTTTTCTTCTCTTTGCAGTTATTTATCACTATCAAATCTTGAGCTATATCCAGTTGTTATAGGGAGAAGTATATTTGTCCCCCCAACCTGTTTTTTTTAACCGAGAAAGTTTCTAGGGATTGTTTGTTGCAAACCATGCTAGATTTTTGGTTTTTACATTTTTTACATTTTAATAAAATACCAAAAGAGCTCCTTAATGCTTATGCTTTATAGGGTTTTAACATAAATGTTTGTTGTACTTGGTCAGTTTCATCTGCATCCATTCATATAAACATGTGATTTTTTTTTTGTTTTTGATTTTAATATTGCCAATAGTGCTATTTCCCAACATGAACTCACCCTTGGGTTTCTGATAAAAATTCAATATCACAATAATGAATAATTTTTGGATATATTTAATTAATCTTTTTTGCTATTATTTTATTTAAACTATTTTTTCAAATGAATATTGATTTATTAGTTATATCCCTTTTTACATTTTATTTTTCCTGATTTATGTATCAGGAGTGCGTTTTTCTTATTAAAGTAATTTTGAACTTATTGATAAGATTTTTAGAACCATATGTGTTCACTGATCCTTTAATAGAGAAAAGATATTTAGAATCTGCAATACACAACTATATGACAGAAAAACTGAGAATTCAAAGGCAATAAGATGATTAGCTACAAATATACACAATCATAGTAGCATAACATGAAAGAGATCCTATACAACTCTTCCAAATGTCAGTTCCCTTCAACTCTAATAATATTTGAGCTATTGATTTATTCAAAAAACGTACTAATAGTTGATGCATATATGATCATGCATATAGTAGGTAAATAACGCTTCTTGTTGAGGGAAAAAAATCTTGTACAATAAGCATTTCTGTAGAAAATTTATAATAAGCAGAAAAAAATTACTTTAGCAATAAAACTAAAAAGAGATCACATAGGATGATATGTGTTATGTACACTAGACAACAAAAGGGGCAGCGTGGGATGCGGGACAATCTCTTTGGGGCTTCTTTGATATGTTTGTTCTGATTCTGTCACATTGTCCACGTGACCGATAAGTTGCTTTTCCTTCCTAACGTCTTAGGCAACTTTCTAAGACTTCAACTTGCCGAATAGTTACCTAATATTAATATAGAAGGAATTTCCTCACTGAGAGCTCCTATCTGAATGAAATCATATATCTTAACAAATAATAAGATGCAGCTTCTTTCTCCATCACTGAAAAAATCTGAAGAAAATTAAACAAACAAATAATACTTTTGCCACTTTTCAGGCAAAACTCAATTTGAGATTTTGTTGGAAAAGATTCGAGATTGGTTTGTCATTTTCTTCTCCATCTCATTTTATAGATGAGATAGCTGAGGCAAACAAGGTTAAGTGACTTGCCACAGTTATGAAGTGTCTGAGGCCATATTTGAACTCAGATTCTCCTGTCTCCAGGTTCAGTGTTCTATCCATTGTATCACCTAGAAGAATAACTTTGCTGCATCTGAATGTCATTAAAAGAGATGAATAACAATAAACAAATAGACAATAACATGAATGAAATAACATAAAACAAACAAGTAAATGAATGAATGAACAAATAAATAGTTAGTTAAAGAGAAATAAATGAATGAATAAGTAAATGAAAGAATGAATACATAAATAAGCTAATTCTTAAGGAGCCTGATTTCAGTGTAGATTTTGCAAAGAAATCACAGAAATTGTGTGACATGTCAACAGACTACAAAGAGTTAATGCATAATGCCTAGAACGATATGATAAAGTAAGCAGAATAATACACTAGAAACTCATGATTCTTCATAAATAATAAATAACAAATCCCCACACTACAAGTATGAACCCTAAAATATCCTTGAGAATTCACTCAACAAACTGTCCTCGAATCAGAACATTATTATAGATGTAATGGAGGTCTGGCACACACACACACACACAGAGTGTATCTGAGGGTGTATCTCCCTCCACATGGATGAAAATGGACATCTTGCTTCTGAGAGTGTCATAATGGCATTTAAGGGAAATGACTTGGAGAGAAAGTGGTCTATGTCCAGATAATTATTTAGCTGGTTCTGTTCTGCTAGCCACATTGTGAATGTAGCTCTTTGGCTTCACGGTTATTCAAAAGGCCTGAGCAGACTCCTCCTTGTTTCTCTCTTGCCTCAGTCGTTTTGGCTTTTCTTTTTGTCATTGAACTGTTCCTTACAGTTCCTGGTGAGACACCCAAGTCATGATCTCCTGGTGTAGGGATTTCTTTCCTCTGAGGCCATGTGGGCATGATGACATGGAATTCTGTGATGTTTGCATTTTTTTCTGTTTTAGGTAAAGGAAATGGGGTCTTCATCACAAGATCTGGAGGGTGCCTTGGTCTCTCAACTCTCCAGAGCTGAGAGGTTGGCGGTCAATGTAGCATAGAAGCTGTGAGGAGCAAGGTCGAACCTTTGGGACTGACCTTCTACCTCCAGGCTAGAAGCAGCTAAGAGGTGGATTAATGTGAGAGAAATTAGGGATGAAGTTGGAGAGATCAGTGCTGTCTAGAAAGAAGCAAATCCTCAAGACTGAAGAGCTGGAAGGAAGAAAATGGCTCTAAGGAATTGGGGAAAATATCTATACATCTGTTCCTGCTTCATCTTCAAAGTAAATATCCCCTTGTAAAAGCTAATTGATGTTAATTGGTTAAACGGTATTGGGATGTAAGTAATTTCTCCTAATTAGGGGAGAATCACCTGTGGATGCTCAATCTGATGGGAGTAGAGAAAAGATAACCGAACCCTCCATAGTTACCTCTTGGAAATTTGATGACTAGTTATAGTAGCCTGTCCTAAGAAAGGGCAGCCAAAGCATTGAGGCTACAGGTCTGTAATTATTTGCATATAACTATATCCCACAAATTTCAAGAATAACTTTTTTGAGAGGCAGTACCATACCAAACATTCATAACCTCCAAAATCCTTGGAGTGGAAAGCTCTCAGTGTGTAGAGATGTGATGCAAAGAAATCAAAACCATGTGAAGAAAAAATTCTACCATTACCATGTCCTGTCTTAGTCTGGCCTTATATTTCAGCATTTGGGGGCAGTTCACTGGCCTGGAGTTAGCAAGATTTGAGTTTAAATCTGGCTTCAGAAATTGTATGACCCTAGACAAGTCACTTAACCTCAATTTGTCTGCTTCTTCAACTGTAAAATGGGGATAGTAACAGTACCTAACTCACAGGGTTGTTGTGAGGATCTACTGAGATAACACTTGTGAAGCATTTGCCCAGTGTCTAGCACATAGTAAGTGTTTAATAAATGCTTATTCTCTCCTTCACTCCTAGTCTGCTCCTGGAGTTGTCCTGAGGAGCTTTCGGTGAGTCTTTAGAAGATAAGATTGTATCACAGAACTTTCAATGTGTTGCAAAAAATCAGTTGTTTTATCCATAGTTCACTACATGTTAAGCTGTAAATCCAATTTACTGATAGATCAATGCAAAGAAAAGAAAAAATAAGCGCATTTAAATTCTTTAGCAGAACTCTGACGGAGGCTACTCTGGCAATAAAAGTAGGTTATTAATTCCTAACGTGATTTGGTTTTTTGTTTTTCTCCCTTTGGGCACAGTGGAGAAAAGTTGATGACCACAAATGATATAATTTTTCTGTCTTTGGTCTCCTATGTTACTAAAGCTACTTCACATCACATAAGAGTATCAGTCC